>ML779927.1:519743-534588 GCA_009831015.1 Picea engelmannii | reverse complement strand
GTCAGAGTGCAATATTCTTGGCAAAGAACCCAGCTTATCATTCGAAGACAAAGCATATTGATGTTCAGTATCACTTTGTGAGAGACATGGTTGAGGAAAATAAGGTGTTGCTGGAAAAGGTTGACACTTTGAAGAATGCTGCAAATTCATTGACAAAGTCCGTGAGCAAAGAAAAGTTCTTTTGGTGTAGAGTAACAATGGGCATTGCTGCCCTGGATTGTTGACTATATAATCCCCTGGACCCCTGGATGCAAAGAAAACAACAAGTGGGAGAATGTTGGGTATGTGTTATATTCTTTGCATGTGTGTGTGTGTGGGTGCGTCAGATACGACAACTGCGTCATACGACCCCTTTTGCTATTTTTAGCGGATTTTTCTATTTTTATCTGATTTGTAAATTAATCCCGGATTAAGGGATTAGGGTTTTGGTATCTACGGAATACCTAAAAAAATTGTATATATTGTATGGCAAATGGTGAAATTCGATATAATGAAAATAAGAAAGGTTTTCCCAGTTGAGGGTTTCCGGTAAAAATCTCTGTGTACTTTGTGTATGAGCCATTGATTAATTTCTGTATTGCTTAAGAATCTATATGCATTGCTTTACTTCGCAGGTTTAAAACTTACAGGATTATCATCCACAACCTTGTCCGTGATGGTGTAAGGTCCATAGAGAAGTGGCCACAACTTCTGATGGAGTCTTGTAAGGCGCTCTTTTTGCAAATGTGACCAAACCTTGTCTCCCACCTGAAAATTGTGGGGAACCTGATGTTGATCATGGTGTTGCTTGTATTTAGTATAGGATTTCTGCAAAATATCATGTACCTTTTGGTGGATGTGTTGAATTCATTCAATGAATTTGGTGGATTTTTTGGCCTCATATTGAGCATGGGAAGATTCTTCATATGTGGATGCAAGGGGTAGTGCTACATCAATGGGGCCCAATGGTTGAAAGCCTAGGCCCACCTAAAAAGGGTTGTGGCTGATTTAGCTATGGAAGGCTCTATTGTAGCTATGTTGGACATAAGTAATCCTCTCATCCCATATGAGTGGATACTTGGAGTTGTACATGCGCAATATATGCATGATCATCCTATTGACAACCTTTGTCTGTCCATTAGTATGAGGGTGGAAGGAAGTGGATTTGGCGAGCTTGGTGTCCAGCAACGACTATAGGCTCAACCAAAATGTGCTCAATAATCAGATGTCCTGATATGATATGATGGTCTATGGTATTCCGAAGTGTACCCAGATAGGCTAAAACAATATATTGACAATGGCCTCGGCTGTGATACTCTTCTTGTAGGTGGTGAAAATGACCATCTTAGAGAATCAATCAACCACCATGAATACACAATCATTTCCATGCTCGAATGAGGGAAGTTTTGACATGTAGTCCATCGAGATGGATTCCTAGGGCTTGTCAGGAGTATGTAGAGGGGTGTACATTCCTCGTTTTTTAATGGTTGGATTGGAAATGGAGCAGGCAGTGTAGGATTTGATATACTTACTAACATCCTATCGAAGCTTCGACCAATATAAATACTTATGTAGTACTTGCACCGTCATTTCCATGCCAAAGTGTTCTGCCACCCAACTGTAGTGGGATTCCCAAATTAGATTTTCACGCTCGCTTGAAAGAACACAGAGATGACCTAGATGGCATAATAGTCCATCTTGAAGATGAAAATTGGAAATGACTGTGCCTGTTTCCAACATCTAGTAGGTCGTAGAAAAGTTAGGATCAATGTTATAGAGTTGGGACCACTCAGAGGTCTCATGCCCACAACATTCGAGCACCGTAGTTAGTGCTGTAACTGTAGGTCGACTGAGGAATTCAGTGAATTGATTGGTGCTCCCTTTATTATACTTAATGTTGAGGTGAAACTGCTGCGAGCATGTGGACAAATTTTTATGGCGGTCATTCTACAATTTACTTTGTGTCTGCATGAATTGTAGAGGCTTGTGATCCAAATGGATGACTGTATCCTTCCATAGAATGTAATGCTTCCATTGGTGGTAGGATTATATGACGGAATACATTTCTTTGTCATAGGTGGGGTACTTACGAACAACATTTGAGAGTGTCTCACTATGATAGGTCACCAGATGACCGTGTTGAGTGAGAACAACACCAACAACATAAACAAAAGCATATGTCTCAATCTCAAATGGTTGTTGCAGATCGGGTAGGGAAAGTACCAAGGCTGAGCATAAGTGATGTTTTAGATCATCAAAGGATTTTTGTTGTGATCTAGCCCACAAAAAATTGGCTTTGCAACCACCCTTGGTTACTTGGATGAGAGCTAATGCAATATGGGAGAACCCTAATACAAATATGAAATAGAAGTTGGCGAGGCCTAAGAAGCTCAGTTAGTGCTGTCGGGGCTGAACCATCATGAATGAATTAGATATTGGCTAGATTGACATGCACACCATACTCATCTACAATGTATATGAGGTATTGGACCCTATTCATGCTGAAGGAGAATTTATCTAAGTTAGCATCTAGCTTGTGTTGCTGCAGAGTGTGGAGGACCTGCTGAGTGTGCTACAGGTGTTCTACCCAACTCTTGCCGAAGATGAGGATGTCATCCAAATATACAACCAAAAAGGAATTGGTGAAGGGACAAAAGATGTTGTCCATCAACCTCATGAAATTTGTTGGGGAATTCATATAGCCAAAGGCATGACTAACCATTTGAAAAGAACTTCTTTAGACTTGAAAGAAGTCTTCCATACACCAGTCTATTCTATGGGGACATGGTGGTAGCCAAACTTCAGATCAATATTACTAAAGTACTTTCCCCCCTTAAGTTGGTCGAGAAGGTTTTCAATTTAGAGAATTGGGTATCAGTTACTGACTATGATTTTTTTAGAGCTTTGTAATCAATATAGAGTTTTCAGTCCCCGTCTTCATCTATATGAGCATGATTGGACTTCCACGAGTGATGAGCTTGGTCAAATTTGCCATTTTTGGAGAAGGTCTTGAATTTTGTGCTTGATTTCCTCATTTTCCAGGAGAGAGCATTGATACACTGGCCCAGTAGGCAAAGGCGTTCCAAGGATCAACTCAATTGAATGCTTGACCTGATAGTGTAGAGGCACCCTGGTGGGTGAGGTGAAGATGTCATGGTTCCATGATTTTGTCCACTTTATTTTGCTGCATAGAGGAGCTCTATGCAGAGGCCATGGATGTGGCCGTGACCTTCTATTCACTCTGAGAGTGAATCATGAAGAGGAAAAATTTCTCATTCTAGGAGATAACCTTTTTGCATTGCTTACCTGAGACCAAATAAATTACATTAGGTGGATCTACCTCTGGTATTGTGTACAATTATTTTACCACAGTAACAATGACACTAAGAGGTCTAGACTCATATACAACATGACATTTCCACATATATGGATGGACTAAGAGAACATCACAAAATTCAAGTGGGTAAACATTACACAATACCTCATCCTTGAAGGGCTTGATGCCATAGGGTAGACGACACTGTTGGCTGACGCAAAGAGCTCGTCCTTGTTTGAGCCACTTGATGTTATACAGATGCGGATGTGGTGTTGTCAACAACTCCAACCGCTTGACGACCTTTGCTAAGATGAGGTTCTTTTGGATTTTTCTATTAAAAATGAAATGTAGTGAAGCACCTTTCACCCACATATGCGAGTAAAAAAGAAGCTCACCTTCCTCCATCTCTTCTGGTTCATTTGGATGAATCTTGGTGGTAAAGAACATGGCACTGGGTTCTACATCAATTATCTCCTTCCCCTTGTATGGATATGAATAAGATTTGGAGCCTGGATTTGACTTTGAGGCTTTTAGGTCGACTACCAATTACTACTTTGAGCGACATTCATCGGTGTTGTGCCAGGGGATTTTATGGAATTCGCACCAGTTCCTAGAGTCTTTCTTCGTTTTCCAATTAACCTTCTTTGTTTGTGGCTTAGACTGATTTTATTGAGTATGTCTTGTCAATTTTCACATGCAACTCTATGTGACTAATTTTCAGATCTAAAAATTGCTTCCTAGTGAGCTAACAATAAAACCCTAGCTGCTATCACAACAAAATTTTACATTGAAAATTATTGAATGAAATTATATGCAGTGGAAACACAAAAGACAAGTGATGAATCCTCAACAGAATTGAGACACAAATTTATTTTCTATAACCTTTATCAAATTAAAATAATCTGAGGTAAAAACCATCCCTCTTGGTCAACACTCTTTGACCAAATCTGGGGACAACCTTGTCCTCCTCAAAACAAAAAAAAATCATTAAAATACAAACTCATCAAAATACTCAGAACAATTCCAATCTGTAGATCTTCTACGGCTACCGAACTACTAGTTTTTGTAGCTGTCGAATCAACTACGACTATCAAAACTACTACTTTTTGTAGATACCAAAACCTGCGGCTACAAACCCCCCTACAACTATCGAAACTGCCACTTTCTGTAGCTACTAAAACTTGTGGCTACAGAACCACCCGCGGCTATAGAACCACCGATTTTCTGTAGCTACCGAAACCCGTGGCTACAAAACTTCCGTGGATACATAACTGTTGAATTTATGTAGCTACAAAAACACGTGTGGATATAGAGTCACCTGTGGCTACATAATCACCTGTCGTGGCTACAAAATCACCTCACTGAAATCACCATTCCTCCTAGCATAAGCGTTTACTCACTTATGCTAAATCCATCATGGCACTCCACTTTTTTCACAATATGAAATGTCACATTGACCTCTCTTCTTTATATACAATCCTTAGGGGTTATGATAGAATCCCCTCCACAAGTCAACATTAAATTAGGCTTTCTTGTGGGTGTGAAGCCCCAACATAAACCGACAAATCCCATCTCCAAACCCATGAATCCAAAAATTCATTCCAAGGGGGTTTTCACCCAAACTAAAGTGTGATGTGGTGCCCACAATGATTCCCACATGCCCAAAACCTAGGCCACGTGATAATACTTGCCCGAAGCTACAAAAATCAATTCTCCATCTCAGTGAAGGAGGTATTCTCACCACACTCTAGAAGTGGGAATGCCTCCCGATGCTACAAAAGCTTCAACACTTCCTCTTAGCGAGGGAGGCATTCCATCCTCCATCATATCCTAGAGGTATGTCTATCTCCCATCCTGGGAGTACCTATGTCTCTCGAATTGGCTTCGCTACCACAACTTCTCTCCAATCTACCTGATTGGATTACCCCTCTATCACTATAGAAAAACCTACTGAAACAAATGGATCCTCCATGGAGAGAACACAACTCCTAGAATCCTCTTTCCTATGAAACTCCTATATAGCCTCCTCAACTCATGACACCTTCCTGTCATCTCTTATAATGCTCCTCTCTATCATCTAGACCTGAAGGTTGGCTCCCACTGAGCGACTGACTCCCTTTGAGTCTCCCGAGTCCCTTTGAAGTAGGACTCCCTCTGAATCCTCCTAAATCATTATGAATTTAGACTCCCTCTATAGTTAGACTCCCTCTAAAGTCAGACTCCCTCTTAGTCAACACAACCTCCAGAGATACTTTCTCCCCGTCCATTGTCCTCTGCACAGTATTGGGAGGCTACTCCTACCCACTGGATCCTAAGGGTTGACTCCCTCTTAAATTTGGCTCCGTTTGAGCCTTTACCACTGGTGGAGCCACCTACTCCACCTCATCTATCATCCATATCCTCCCTAGACACCAATTGATTCCATATCCTATCAAGCCCTGAAAACGCATCTCATGCAAAATTCCCTTACAAAAAAGGTTCCCAATACTTGGGAAGGACTACCAAGGTAGTTTCCAACAACTCATGTCCATCCTGGAAGAATACTACATAGTCCTACTCCTCAATCCCTGAGGTTGGAAACACACTCCTGACACCCATATCACATTTTCCACTCGTAGCACATCGCCTGACTCCATCCGAAATACCAATGCTCCAGATCCCTATACTACATTCCTGGTCCTCCTACCAAGCTCCACATACATACCTGAGTCAGACACTATGAATTTCACAAACAAATCCTGTGTCCCTGTCATGTGCTGGTGGATCCTACTTGATAACAACCATGTAATCCTCCAAGGAAATCTTCCTACTTTCCCAAGTCATGAAAATCCGATGAAATTCTACCCAAGTCCATCATACAAGTCACCAAAAACTCTGTGTGTCTACACACACTCCAACTGATCCTTTGTCCTCTCTCTGAACAGTCCCAAGCTGCGGATGGACACTCAGTCTAGTCCACTCTACAACTTCATAACTCATATATGCAAGTGTCCTCATCCTCCTATGTCAAATTCCTCATACACTATCGTACCTCGACAATGTGCAACATTCCATCCCAATGAAGACTCTATCTCATCAACCTAACATACACACAAAGCCATCTTGTCCGTGCTAAAGAACCCGAGCTGCACCCATCGCAACTCACCATGACAAGCCATTGGAATTCCAACCACAGGGTTGACAATTTACCACACAACATACTACTGTGATCCGGGCTCTCCACTAATCCACTATAACTCTCAACCTGCCACACTTCCAAGCTACAATAGTACACAACTCCTCGTCTAAATGGTCCGCACCATGCATCAAACCTGAGACCATCTAACCTATTTCCACCTAACACCGTAACTATATCTCCCTCTCAGAGCTGTCACTTGTGACCTTCTCGAAACAAGAATAAGAAATATGCAACCAGTTATAGCAGTTATATGTCTCAAAGATGATCCCCTTCTCTTCATATCCCAAGCTCTGATACCATGTCAATTTTCACATGCAACTCTATGTGACTAATTTTCAATCTAAAAATTGCTTCCTAGTGAGCTAACAATAAAACCCTAGTTGTTATCACTGAACAATTTTACACTGAAAATTATTGACTGAAATTATATTCAACGGAAACAAAAAAGATCAGAGGCGAATCATCAACACAACTGAGACATAATTTTTTGTTCTGTAACCTTTATCAAAATTAGAAAATCTGAGGGAAAAACTAGCCCTCCTAGTCAACACACTTTGACCAAATCTGGGGACAACCCTGTCCTCCTCAAAAGAGAAAAAATCAGCAAAAACAAAACTGACCAAAATATCTAGAAAAATTCCAATATGTAGATTTGTTGCGGCTACCGAACTGCCAACTTTCTGCAGCTACCGAATCACCTATGACTACTGAAACTACCTCTTTTTGTAGCTACCAAAACCTACGACTATAGAACCATGCACAACTACTGAAACTGCCACTTTCTGTAGCTACCAAAACCCATGAATACAAAACCACCCATGGCTACAGAACTGTCGACTTTCTATAGCTACTAAAACCTATAGCTACATAACTTCCGCGACTACATAATAGTCGACTTTCTGTAGCTACTAGAACACCTGTAGGTATAGAATCACCTAGGACTATAGAATCACCTACCGACTACATAATCACTTGTCGTGGATACAAAATCACTTCACTGAAATCACCATGCCTCCTAGCATATGTGTTTACTCACTTATTCTCACTCCATCATGTCACTCCACTCTTTTCAAAATATGAAATGTCACAATGACTTCTCTTATTTATATAAAATCCTTAGTGGTCATGATAGAATCCCCTCCACAAGTCAACATAAAATTAGGATTTCTTGTGGGTGTGAATCCCCAACACAAACTCATAAATCCCATCTCCAAACCCATGAATCCAAAACTTCATTCTAAAGGGGTTTTCATGCAAATGAAAGTGTGATGTGGTGTCCACAACGATTCCCACACGCCTAACACCTAGGCCACGTGAGAATACCTACCCTAAGCTACAAAAATCAACATTTCCATCTATGCTTTGTCCTTTTCTATATCTGTTGGGGATGCCTATGCTCGACTTCTGTTGTCATGCATTCACAGATCCAAACTCTCGTTTATTCCTTTGCTTAAATTTTTTCTCGAGTTTGAAAACATATCGATAAGAATCTCTCAACGACGCGATGTCCAAAAACTCCATTTATGTTTGGATGCACCTATGTAGAACCCTACGGTATTTTAGAACCAAGTGCTGCTCAGAGTCACTAATACCCAGCTTTGTGTTCAAGGTATGGAAGGTATTTGTGAACTCCAACACTATTTGATCCATCTCTTAATGTAGTGTGGTTCATCTTGTGTATGGGTTGTCATAGTTTCCAACAAGGTAATATTGTTCCTTGACGACATTCATACACTAGTAAATTTGGGTCATTTTTTGATGACACTTTCGATGTAATATCGATGTATGGTTGTCAGGATCGCGACAAAACCTGTCCCCCCAAACGTCAATTATGGTAGCATCTCACTTCTGAAATATCCTTGATTGTCCCAATTATGACATTTTAATTCGTCGGAAGTGAGATGAACGAATGCAACTATTGTTCGACTAATTTTCCATATCAATCATGTTTCAGTTGTCAGAAGTCAGATGATATAGAAACTATTCATCGAAGAAGAATCTAAATCGGTCACGTTTCATTTGTCGGAAGTGAGATGAACTAGGAACTATTCGTCGACGAAGTTTCTATATCGGCCATGTTTCATTCGTCGGAAGTGAGACTGTATAGAAACTATAATCGTCAGAAGTTTGATGACATAGAATCTATTCATTGACGAATTTTCTATATCAACCATGTTTTAGTTTGTTGGAAGTGAGATGAGGGGGCGTTGGAAGACTGACACACTGTAAGTGTTTTTAAAATAAAATAAAATTTGTCATCTCTTCTAGGCCTACATTTGACTGAACATAATCCTGATTTCTGATTTCCATGTACTCAACTAGCTGGTGCACAATATCCTCTTCCTTTAACTCCCCTTAGGTTGAGTTCACTGACATTCGTTGGTTGACTTTTCTGTGTCATAAACATAAGAGGTTGAATTTTATTCTAGTTTCATCTTTGATATATACATATTTGTTATAGTGGTTCTTCTAATAAGTAATTTACAGGTGATTTAGAGACTTTGCAACAAAAATCTTATGTTGGTTGGACACATTACAAATTTGAGGGGCAGAGATCCATGCACATATTTATGTCATATTTTTTTTGACAGTGATTAAACCTTGTTTTCTGTGGCATTGATTATTTTATGCCTACTTGGCGAGGTTGAATTCCTCATTGCGCTTAATAAAATACGTTGGTTCTTCCTTTTGGGCCCTCTTGTGATACTACACATATTATATGCTCATAACAATGAATTCACAACTTCCCAACATGCTCCTTGTGAGCATATATGGGTGATGGTTCTACTAATGGAACTAATTTCACTTAATATCTCTACAATAGAGGCCACCCCCTAATTTACGCTATGAATCCACAAGGGAAAATTACCTATCACTGGCTCTAGCTCTCTTTAGAAAATCCAATAAAAAAAATAAAATATTTGCCACTCAAATAAAATTATATAAACAAATAATAAAATTCACATTAAATGTAAATCAAAATTGTTAATTGTTTACATGTTAAAAATAAATAAAATATAATGCAATAAGTAGAGGTTACTTAAAAAGGTGTTACATAAGTACCTTCACACTATTAGTTGATGTATCTATTCGATTCAAATGGTAATCTAGTAATAACTCTTCCTCATGAGCTATATTTTTTATTGGGCACACGACTACCCGATTCCCTTTGCGTCCCTCATGAATGCAATTACCAATGCACCCTTAATGGTCACAATGACCAATGCACCCTTAATGGTCACAATGACCAATGCAAAAAAGCATCTCCATCCAAAGATTAAAAAAAACACATTGATCCTTCCACCAAGATGTTCATGTGGAAACATGGTGTTCTTTAGCCTTACATGCACTAGCGTGCTGTACATGTTGGATCATGCACGTTCCTTATAACCATCTTCCCCTTGTTATATATTTTTACCTATATCTACACTCACACATGATGTTTATGCCCTATATTGTACAATGAACCAATATTTGTGCATTGCACCAACTACTATACATCATCGTTGCAACTAATCTAATCAAATCAAACAATGGTGACATTACATATTTGGTAAGGAAACAATCCTTCACACTAAGCATCAACCCTTATGTTTATGAATTTTCATTCTAAGATTACAAAGGAATATTAAATGGGAATATTATGTTTAAAATTTTCATCCCATTATTGAGTACAAAAGGGGGACTACTAATAAAGTTGTTGATACGTTGAATATCCCTCCTTCCAAGGTTTTACATATTCTCAATACCAGATTCGTTTATGAAGAATGTAATTCTTTATGTTTCAAATCCATACTTTGAGTCAATTTTCACCTCTTTACAACAACCTATAATGTTAAATCAAACTCTTTTTCTTAATTAGATATTAAGATATGGTGGAATAATTACACAAGAATAATGCTATTGTGACCATAGACCACATTGGTTCTTTCCAATATTATGTAGATTATCTTGTTTTTGAACATCATGACATATTTATGTTGAATTTTCTACACTCTTTGGAAGAAGATGCTAGAGCATGGTTTAGGAACTTGACAACAAAGGTCATTTCAACCTAGTAGCAATTACTTGAGTTTTTCTTGCATCATTGGGGTGGTAATAGGGAATAATATTGTTTTTTGAAGGATTTTAACTCAAATGAACAATGTGTGAAAGATTTCAATCATAGATTTTATAATTCATATTTCATAATTCATGAGGATGTGATATCTTTAGAAGTTGGTTCCATGATGATATATACAGTTGCGCATCATTCAAGTTTTACCTATTTTTCATAGAAAATAAATCTTTAAATATTGTTGAAATACTCGATGATGCATTATAATTGGAAAGAAATATGATTACATCAAGCATAGTTCTTGAATATCAGTCACATGATACCAAGGAGGGAAGGTGTAAACAATATATTTTTTCTCTTACTTATAACAATGAAAAATATTCTCTTTTAAAAGAAATCACTATGATGTTACAATATCTTGAGAATAATGAAAAAACAGATCATGTGTTACCCTCTCAAAAAAATTTGTGTTTCAAGGAATTGCTTTCACCTACCAGATGTGTAATCATGAAAAACCAACCTTTGATGAATTACAAGTCTTCATGAATGCATAAGATCCTTTTCTTCTTGAAAGTATTCATAAAAATAAGTAATTATTACTTTGGTTTGGGTACTTATCAATTAAAAGTTGTTGCCAAAAATATTTTTTTTGAGATACAAAAGAGATGTGATGTCATTCCTAGGAAGCATATGAAATATGCATTTGCAAATTTTTATAGCCACAAACATATAAGTATCGACTATGATGATAATAATATGGTTGAAAAATTATCCCAAGTTGATCCAGGTGGATATCGGTGGCCACCCACCTTTTCCAACTGGCTCAAAACAATTTTCTGGCAATTTTGGTAATTTACTATTTTTAGCAGTTTTTAACTTATGGGGCCATTTTGAGGGCCTAAATGAAGGTTTTTTTTTGTATTGAGCTTCTCAATGATAGCCAAGGGCTATGATTGAGCCCCCTAAATTAATCGTCTCGATGATACCTTTCCAACGAGCTATCGTGCGCCCCAAACGAATATCGTATGCCAAAGTTACGCCCTTGGGAAGTTGATACACCAAACTACCTAAAATGGGGTCCACAAAACTATTGGATTTTCATCTTCGAGGTTTAGGGTTTTGGATCTTATTTATAATAAAAAGGCCTTTGGAGCCTCATTGTAAAATCATCTTTTGCGAATGCGAGCAACCGTCACATCTCTTCTCAGAGATAAGATGCCACCATTCTAGCGTGTCTTTCACTCTATATTTTTACAGTCTCTATACATTTATTTCATTAATAGAAATCGTGGATTAATGTATCTCTGTGTTTATGGTTTCATCTTTGATACATTTCTGTTATATTATTGGATATTTGCGATATCTCTGTGCATTTATTTATTACATCTCCACTCTCATTTCTTGACGAAAATAATCTGGATCAGCGGTATTAGAGCAGGATGCTCTTGATCCTTTTTCATTGCATGTCCTCGACGAGGTCCGAGTATAGAAAGTTGGGTATCGAGCTTGTCTCTCTTGAAGGAAATCACTCTCGCACACCCAAGAAACCTTCCATGGAGGAAGAAAATAAAAGCGATGGAGCAGACGGTCCTATCAATCTATTGCTTGAGCAAGCTCTCACGCGACAGAGGGACAAAATGATGGAGAATTTTTCCCACATCCTGCAACGCCTGCCGATAACAACATGTGTATATTCATAAAACAACCACTTTGGAATCACCTCTCCTTTCAAGGTACAGTTTAATTTTGATATTCCTGTATTTGAAGGTCAGATAGATGCAGATGCCCTAGAAAAATGGTTAAATATGTTAGAAGGTTATTTCTCTGTTCATAATTTTTTCGATAGGGAAAATATCAGCTTCACACTCCTTAAAGCTCTCCCCCATGTCAAACATTGGTGGGAAACTTACTCGGAGAAAATTTCCACAGAGGAGTCTGGAATATATGGGGTCGAGCCCACTTAGGATTTTTTGTGGATGTGGTAAAGGAACAATATTACCCTATTGGCAACTATGAGGACCAATAAATGAGATGGACCACACTGCAGAAACAGAGGGGCCAAGCAGTTCCAGAGTTCACTAATATCTTCCACACCTTGTGCACTAAGTTGGGTATCATAGACTCTGAACGATATTTGGTTATAAAATACCATGGAGCTCTACACAGATACATCCAAACTGAAATGGATTTTCTGGACATCTTATCACTCAATGATGCTTATCGATATGCTGTTAAAATTGAGCAGAAATTTAAGCACCAGAACAAATGGGAGTTTGGGTCTGCAAATATACAAAAAACAAAGTATGATAAAGATGACCCTAACAAACAGTGTCCTGAAAACCAGTCCAAGCCACAGGAAAATAAGGGTCACGGGAAGATAAAGAAGGACACCGGAAAATTGTGCGATTTCCACAAAATCCCCTGGAAAAACATCGATGAATGTAGCTCAAAATAGTCATTGGTGGCCAAGATCAAAGACAAGGAGCCGGATGATGATTCATAATCTGATTCTGGAAACACTGGTAAAAGACAGATCATCGACGCAGACCCCACTGCTATTGTTGTGACCGCAACAATTCAACCAGAAGAACCAACATATCCTGAAGAGGGGGAGCGCCTTTTTCATTCACAGATGTGGATGAAGGGGACCCCGCTTCATTTTATTGTTGACAACAGAATCTAGAAGAAACTCATCTCAGTAGAGGTCGTCAAACAATTGGGATTGTCGACAACACCACACCCACAACCATACAACATTGGGTGGCTTCGCCAGGGACGAGATCAATAGTGCCGATTGTCATACGACATCCAACCCTTCAAGGATGAGGTATTATGTGATGTTTCTCCACTGGATGTCTGTAGTGTTCTCTTGGGCCAACCATATATGTGGAAGCGCCATGCTGTTTATGAGTCTCGACCCTGCAGTGTCATTGTTTCTCTAGGGGGTCATCTCTACAGAATACCAGAGGTAGCTTTGACTACTGTTCCACCTAAACCGTGTCGCAAGGTAGTATCTCGTACTACAAAATTAAGCTTCTTCACAATCTGTTTAAAAGGTGTACAAAAGGATACTGCAACCACTACATTCTCAGCCCAAGCACCTTCTATCCAACAGAAACATGTCGACAAGATTGTAACAAAGTGTAAATATTCCTTCTGCACACATGCATCTCATGTAGCCAGAATGGTTAAAAAGGTCCAAACCTTCTAGCCACATGTTCCTGACAACCTTCAACAAGCTAAGCAACACAACTTCTCCAACAAGGCAAGCAACTCATCAAGATGTAGATTCAACAAACACTTTTCCCTCTCCCCTGGGCACTCAACGTAATGGAGACCATTGCTTCTTAAGGAGAGAGGATTGTGTTAGGATATTTAGACACTCAAGAGTTAGTAAGATCTACTTGGTCTATTGTGTCGTTAGGTAAAAGTGTGTTTTATAGTGTGTTTCTTTAGTATGCATTAGTATGCATTTGTAGTTAGGAAATCCGACGGTCATGATATTTTCCCGACATAGAGTGATCCGACGGTTCATACTCTCCTCGATCTTAACAACCATTGATCCATGGATTAACACCTGATTGGTCCATGATCTCTATTTAAATATCATGGAGGGTCATTTGCTGATGATCGATTGTGAGAAACTTGTCAGGCTGCTAAATTGAAGCTTTTAAGTGACCTAAAACACTAAATTGTCAAACCAGGGTTGGTAAACTTCGAGCTGATACACAGTATGTTCAGGAAAGCGTCTAGTATTTATTTGAATGCTATCCTACGAATAAAACACACACCTATTCTGGGAACTTGAATTTTAATGACTAACTTAAAACTGAGCATTTCCTATCTAAATCATCAACAGAAAAATAGTCTTGTACTCCGATGCTGGTACTGCTATTTCTATTCAAAAGCGTAGTTCTACAAAATCATTCTACCTCTATGTTCAACCATCTACCATCAAAATTTTCGTTTAAGTCATGACACACAGGGTATTGTCGAAACTGCATTCATTCTGAGCATCCAAAACAAATCTAATGCTATCTACAGGAAAACAGAGTATTATGCTACTAACTGGTACCCGGAGCTCCTTTTGTTCTAACTGTAACCCAACTGTTCTAAGCACGCAAGGCAAATACTGTCTAACGAAGCAAAGTGCACGCTAATTCTGAGTTATTTTCGAAGTGAAAGTGAAAATCCACACAATCATATGCATATGCTAACCCTACAGGCATCAGTACTGCGTTTAACATTCACCAACATAAAAAGATAACAGTCTGGAAATTGAGTCTGTTGAGGAATGAATAAGCACGATTCTGAA
>ML779927.1:479136-493651 GCA_009831015.1 Picea engelmannii | reverse complement strand
GCATTTATGTTGCAGCATGTTTCAGCATCTGTTCTTCATAATCAATCGATTGCCATCAATGACAACCTTGATCATCTGCGCCAACCTTGATCATCTGCGCCTTGATCATCTGCGTCATCTCTGTTGTAGGCATATTTCCAACACTTAGGAGTTAGTAAGATCTACTTGGTCTATTGTGTCGTTAGGTAAAAGTGTGTTTTCTAGTGTGTTTCTTTAATATGCATTAGTATGCATTTGTAGTTAGGAAATCCTATGGTCACAATATGTTCCCGACATAGAGTGATTCGACAGTTCATACTCTCCTTGATCTTAACGACCATTCATCCGTGGCTTAACACATGATTGGTCCATGATCTCTATTTAAAGAGCATGAAGGGTCATTTTCCGATGATCGATTGTGATAAACTCTCTTGTAAAATCTCTCTGTAATATTTTTCTTTACATTAATAAATTTCTCCAAGTGGCCGCATTGGCTGGGGCCATGGATGTTTCCCTGTAGGGGTTTTACCACATGAAAACATTGGTGTGTTGATCTTTGATCTGGTTATGTGAGTGGTTACTGAAGGTGTTTGTCTTCTGTTGTAATAATTGTGTTGTTGAACATATTGATCCAAGTGGATATCGGTGGCCACCCACCTTTTCCAACTGGCTCAAAACAATTTTCTGGCAATTTTGGTAATTTACTATTTTTAGCAGTTTTTAACTTCCAGGGCCATTTTGAGGGCCTAAATGAAGGTATTTTGGGATCGAGATTCTCAATGATCGCCAAAGGATCTGATTGATCCCCCTAAATGAATCTCCTCGACGATACCTTTCAAACGAGCTATTGTGCGCCCCAAACAGAAGATCGTATGCCAAAGTTACGCCTCCGGGAAGTTGATACACCAAACTACCCAAAACGGGGTCCACAAAACTATTGGCTTTTTATCTTTCGGGGTTAGGGTTTTGGATTTTCTTTATGATAACAATGCCTTTGGAGCGTCATTGTAAAATCATCTTCTTGCGAATGCGAGTAGCGGTCACATCTCTTCTCAGAGATAAGCTGACACCATTCTAGCGAGTCTTTCACTCTGTATTTTTACAGTCTCTGTACATTTCTTTCATTAATAGAAATCGTGTATTACTGTATCTCTATGTTTATGGTTGCATCTCTGATACATTTCTATTATATTATTGGATATCTGCGATATCTCTGTGCATTTCTTTATTACATCTCCACTCTCATTTCGTGCCAAAAATAATCCGGATGACAAGTTCATCACTTGAAAGAAGAATGTGACAAAAACAATGCCATCCATAAACTATTTTCTTCTTCTAATGTTTTATATGATTGGGAACAAGAGAATAGAGATCAAAGAGATGGTGATATTTAACATATAGGTTATGATATTCATGAATAATTTGTTGGGTTTACTCTTCATATGGAGGATGCTTTACTCTTAATTCACAAGGAGGATGATTTGTTGGTTATTCCTTCATATGACAATGGAATTATTCCTATGCATCTTATTGACTTGGCAGTTAAGAATCATCATGAAAGAGATACAAATTTTTAGTTTTGGAATTTCAATTTTCGAAGAAATATTGAGAAAGAAGAAAAAGAGTGTTGTCATCAAGTTGAATATTTCCAAGATATTAGTTATTTTCATTTGTCAGATTATGAAAATTTTGAATCCTCTAAAATCGATAATAGTGAGGATGATAGTAATGAGTTTGCTGATGTTACTTCCAAGTAGTTAGAGGAATTGGGAAATTTGGTATCAAATCAACGATCCAATTCATTTTTTCATTTGACTTCATGTTCAAATGCCCCAAAATATGTTAATACTATTGAATATTAGATGGGGGAGATATTCCAAAAGGAAATACAACGGAGAAAAAATGGAAAATTAGTGTGTTCACTTCTTATTGTAGTGCATTTTAATCCTTTTTTTGGTCTTGATCAAAGTCTATTCTAGTTAAGGCCTTAAATGTCCTTGGCCTCTCAAGGGAATTATTTATAGATTACAAGTATAAGCTTCCTTTTGATTTTGTGTCATAGTCATCGATAGCCCTCCTTCCATTGATATCCATAGCCATGCATCCCTTGTCAATCGAATACATGCATGAGTTCCAGTTGATCAATAAAGTGCTTACATGGTTACACTTATAGTAGAACTTTACCTAGCTAGTCCATTTCCACCAATTACCTTAAGCATGTATTATTTATTTGTTTTCTAGATTAGTTTCTAGTTTCAATTTACCTGGAATAGTTGGTTATAAGGACATTTGTTTCCCTCTTAGTTTACAATGTTTCAATAGGAAACACGAAAAAAAGGAATACATGAATTTTGGGGATGGAAAAGGTCACATAACATATTATAGCATGTGTTTATTTTTCACCTACCAACCAAAACATTGCACATACATACAATTTTCAAAAATTTACAAAAAGTGGCAAAACAATTGGTGAGAATTTTGGCAAGTCTCGTATGTCGGTTCCTAGGGAAAGTCTTAATAAAAAGATAGTTTTCAGGCCTGTTGTTGGAGCAGCCACAAATGCAGTAACAACATTATGGGTAGTGAAAAAAATGAGGGAGAAATTCATTGTCAAAATGTAGAGACTCAGTCGATGCAAAGTCTTAGGTGTATATTTGGAGTGTGTTTGATGAGTCTTGGTCAAATTCAGTGTGAGAAGCATAGGATTTCTAGCCTCTAATTTTCTTGGAAACCCTGATAAACAACAAATCAAATAACTCATAGCCATTTACTAATTAGTAAAAAACTCAGAGCTTGGAGAGCCATTACTGATTTCTGCGGCATGATGTCAACCCATGAATATCTCGACTCCACTGGTTTGGTCAGATATGGCTCCTCTTCCTCTGTCGATGTACAAATGGAAGTTGCGATCCCTAAATATATCCACTCCTGCATGGGTTTGCACAGATAGGGTTCTTGTGCCTCTGTCGATGTCCAAATGGAAGCTGCTATGTCGCTATCCAAATGGGAGCTCCTCTCATGCGCCTAGTCTTGGAATGGGTGGGGTTTTTCTCTGCTAGATGGGAACCTAGTCTTGGAATTGGCAGGGTTTTTCTCTACTAGATGGGTGCGAGATCACCCTTTGATACTCTACTTGTTTTCACGAATGGGTGTAGGCGTGATTATTTATTTAACATTTTTTTTTTTTTAGTTTTTTTATGTTTTATTATTTTAGTTTTTTAATATAATTAATATATATATATATATATATATATATATATATAACTTTTCAAAATTGGTACAGACAAGGGGAATTTGATTGTTAAATTAAAACAAAGCATTGCGATAGTCCCTGCGGATGTTGACGCAATTTGATTTATGCCTAGTTCTCTGCATGTCAAAGTGAAGAAATTCAACCAAGCGCGGGTAGACGACGGGAGTAACTATGAATCTGTTAAGTTATCCAGATTCCTCATCATCTAACTAGTGACACACATGAATGGATTAACAATATTCTCACTCTCCCTAGCTACTATCTAGAGAAACCACAACCAAGGGAGCGGGCTTGGAAGAATTAGCGGGGAAATAAAACCTTGTTGAGCTTGACTCTAGCCCAAATTTATGAAATGATGTTGATTAATTGGGTTGGTTGTCATTGATGTCAACCCTTGAAGCAAGTTTGATAGCAAATTCCAGTAGTGAGAACAATATGGTTAAGGGAATCAAGTTTGTTTGATGTATAATTATATGAATATTAATATATTTATAGGTAAGACTATTCTAGATGGATATTACATGGCATGCCATTTTTGGTGATATGTGGAACATCACATAAATCCTCACGGTTAGAGACTTACGACCTTGTGAAGTTTGAGAATCCTCATGAGTTATCTAGAATCCCCTAGAAGGTAAAATAAGTCAAATTATTCTAGAAAATCCTAGAGGAAGTTGACTAGTCAAAGTGGGTGAAACTAGGAGTTAATCATGGGTTAAGTTGTTGCAATAAGAAAATAATTAAAAATAAATTAGTTGCAACTAAAAGTGGAGAGTTTACTATTTGTGGATAAAGTGGTTATAAGTGGAATAGTGGTTAGAAATAGGTTATCCCTAAAAGAAGGAAGTTGGGTTAAGTTGGTTATAAGGTGACGCCTAGAGGAAGCTACTTAGAGAGTATAAATAAGAGAGCAAGGGTCTCCTATTAACACCTAATGAGAAAATTGAATATATATTATTTGTAAAAATATTTATTGCAGGTACTCATTGATACATTTGAATTTAAGTAAGTCTAAAGTAGCAAATGAGGGTTGGTGACAAAAGTTTCCAAATTGCATAAATAAAGAAAAAAACCCTAGTTTTTGAGGTGTACGTGGGCTACAGTGGAAGAAGGCGCGCACATATGTAGGATGAAGGAGAATAGGGAATGTATAGTTGGGAAAATCCATGAAATATTGAGTTACTGAGGGTTCTAGATTCTCATAATCTGAAAACAAGTTCCCAGGAAGGTCTACATTGATTAGGTACAACAGATCTATCTACAGATTCAAAATGTATGTCTCATTTATATTTGTAGTTGGATATTTTTGTCTACATGAGATATGGTGATGAGGGTTTGAGGATTTTCCCTAGAGAGGTTATTGAATGTATGTTAAATACTATATAATCTATATCTATAGAAATACAATACTGGTATATCTGATATTTATCATTGATACATCTTGTTAGTGTTGAGGGCTTTTGTGGTACATAGTTGAGGGTTTTTGGTTGTGAATTTTTTTGTGTAGTGTGAGGCTGCATATCAATGAGGGTTTGATATTTAGTCCATGTGATGGCTATTACACTTGATCATGATTGTATACACATGTATGGAACATGACTAGAGAGACATAGAGGCACTTGATTGAGGGATATGTATGATGATGCATGCATTGGGTACAACTACAGTTTGGACATAGTGGCAGGTTGATGTGACAGAGGCAACAAAGTGTTTGAGTTTTAGAAAAGGTGAAAACACTAACTTTATGAAGGTGTACTATTAGTAACATTTCTCGTCCGAAGAACAAGAGTGATCAGGTTTGCAAATGGCGTGATGAGCACCGAGCACAACACACAGAAGAAGTCTTTTTCGGACTTAAAATCAAGCGAGCGGGAAAAATTATAGTGTCAACTGTCTGGATCCATCCATGTGAGCAGATCAACGGTTGGCGGGAAATCACGAATAGAGAAGTTGCACCGAAGTTAACACAATAGATCGTGCCCATATTGTATACAGGGAAGAATAGCAACCGCCCATCCAAACGACACATGGCGCGAGATCCAGTCGCGTTGGCTTTTCGGCAGTTGCGAGGTCAAGGGGCGAGAGTTTAATGGTGTTCTACATCTCGAAACCCCGAACCTCGAAAGCACCGAAGACACCCAGAGTTAGGCTCACAGTATCGCGAAGCAGCTTCAGCCGTTCATCCACAAGAGACACCTGACACGTGCGATTAGGCTCCTTGCCTTTTCGCCCATCGCAACTTCGAAACATAAAAAACAGCTCCATCATTCCCCGATGCGCGAGGTGCCGGGAGCGTCCAGGACCTGGGGCCCACATCATTGTTGGGAGAGTTCAGAACCGTCAGATCCAGAGGGGCGCGTGGCGCCAGATTAAGCCGTCTCGGCATTTCGCTCATCGCGATTTCAAGAAGCAAGGATTAACTCCTTCCGTTCACGAACGCTGAAACCGCTTTGGGAATAAAAAAGAGTATAGACATACTGCATACATACAAAGGTTGTAGTATAGACAAGTCACATACATACACGATCTGCAACATATATAGGTTCACGTACCTACTTGTATTTGTTGGTACAAGAAGACTTCTGGTACAATATTGATTACAGGCTATTGATACAGGTTGGTTACAGGTTGTTGGCATAGATTGCTACATGGTTACAGTGGTATATCTCACAGGGACAATGTGGCAGTGGTTTCATAATTTTACACTTATATTTCAGGGTGGCAAGATGGGGCAAGGATAGGTGGTTGTATCCACCTTTTGATTGTAGCCGGAGAACATAGGGGGTTGTAGCCTCCTTTTGGTTGTAGCCAAATAATTGGGGAGTTGGAGCTTCCCTCAGGTTGTAGCCTGAGAAAATAGGGGGTTGGAGCCTCCTTCTAGTTGCAGTTGGAGAAAAAAGGAGGTTGGTTCTTCCAATGAATGTAATTTTTAAAGACATATAATAAAAAACATTCCTTGGTTTTCTCCCACATTGGGTTTCCACGTAAAAATATTGTTGTACTGTGTATGTGTATGTGTATGATTGCTCATTGTTCATGGTTTATTTATTCTGTACTTGTTGAATGATAATGGTAAATTGATCATTAAGATAAACAACACTTATATATCATGGTTAAAACAGATTAAAAATTTCTATTACTGAGTCAGCCCCCCTCTCAGTAATCCAACAATTGGAATTTGAGCACATTCCTTTAGGAATTAGTTTAAACTTTGGAATGTATATCATGGAGAGAAAAAATATGTATAAAAATGGAATACCACAATTTGATGGACAAAACTATGCATTATGGAGTAGAAGGATGAAAACATATGTATAGCCATAGGGATTCAATATGTGACCATCAATAATAGATGGATATAAAGAAATTTTCGTTCCTCCAATAAATGATAATGGAAGGAAACTTAGTCTAAATAATTCAAAAGCCAAAAATGCTATCCTGAATGGTCTGGTTGATTCAGTATATGTCAAAGTTATGCATTGCAACTCAACAAAGGATTTTTGAAACAAAATTTAGAATGTTTATGAAGGAGACACAAAAGTCAAGGAATCAAAGCTTCAAACTTATAGAGGTCAATTTGAACAATTGAAGATGAAACAAGATGAAAATATTGCATCCTACTTTTTACGAGTTGATGAAACAATGAATGCAATTAGAGGTTCGGGATAAGACATTAATGAATATGTAATTGTTCAAAAAGTGCTACGATATCTCCCAATGATATTTGATCCTAAGATATAAACACTAGAAGAAAGAACAAATCTAGACTCAATAAGCATGGATGATCTACATGGAATATTCACATCGTATGAAATGAGAACTGAACATGAGAATCTAGTCACAAAAGAAGCATCATTCAAAGCATCCAAGAAGTCAAATAAAAATGGAAAGCAAAAGTCAAAGTCAGATAGCAATGACAATGACATCTCAGAAGACGATTAAGAAGTAACCAACTTCGTCAGAAGACTGAAAACGGGAACCTGTGGCAAATACAGAGTTAAGATTCTATTGATTTGTTTTAATTATGATGGTATTGGTCATTTCTTTGAAAAATGACCCCATAAGAAAAAAAAAGAAATGAAGAAGATGAATCAAATAGAAAACAAGTATACAAAGGAAAAAGAACCAAAAATAAAATTTTCAAGAAAATATTTTGCACTAAAGAAGACAACACCTCATCAGACAAAGATGAAGACAGTGAAAGTGATACAAAAAGGGTTTTATTCATGGCAATAGAAAATTCCGTTGAAGAAGGCACTGAAGAAGAATATGAAGAGGTAGAAGTTGACTACAAAGAAGATTGGTTGAGTGCTATAGAAGTTATAAAAAGAGAAAAGAAGAAAAACAAGTCATGATAGATGGAACTAAAAAGAAAAGAAGAAACTCAAAATTCCAACTCTGAAGAACTAGCGTAGATGATCACTAAATTAAAAATTCAAGTTGAAGAAGACAAAAGAATTGAGAAGCACTCAAATAAAGAGACATGATCATTGGAAATTTGGAAGCAAAGATTGTCACGTTGAGAAAATATCTTCAAAAGAAAAACATGCAGAATAGCTCTAAAGTTTTGGATAACATTATTAATAGTCAAAGGTAAAATCATGACAAGTGCGAAATTGGATACAATCAAATAGAAAATGGATCAATCTCCAAAAAAATAGATCAAGAAACCCAACCAAGAAGCTATGCAAAAAAAATCAAAGGAGACAAGAAGTTTTACAAGGAAGATCACAGAGACACTTCTCCACCTAGAAGATTCGGATTTCAGAATCAACGACAATCAGAAACAAGAAGGCCTCAAGTGTTGGAGAAATTTCTATTTTCGACACACTAGTTCAGTGAGAGTTAACTGACTAGTTCTATTTAGACTTTCTATTTTTACCATCACTATTATGCATGCATGCATTGCTAAGGAAAGCTAACTGCTTGATTGCTTTTCTTAATTATGTAATTCGTTTCTGTATATATGAGTGTATTCCACTCATTCATTTTATCATATTGATCATGATCTATGTATCAATCATCAGCTCATTGGATTAGTGTGAATATATTTTCTCATTCTTCCATATTGAATCTCTCTTCTTTTCTTGATAATATTTGTTTGTACTTGCTTTAGCTAGATATCCTGTATAGGTTTCCATTAAACACATACATGGTATTAGATATATGCTGCTTGGAGCAAGCCAGACAAGCCAAAGAATAAGGAAAATCAGAGTTTCGATGAGCTAAATCCATGGTCGTAAATTTCAGCAGTTATTCCTCCCAAGATATTACGTTTTTGAGGAAATGGCTTGTTAAGAAAGTAAATTGACCCATTTTGGAAGTGGGTTTTCAACCGTTTGGCGAGATTCCTCACTGTTTACTCAGAAAGTAAGCTGCAAGATCATCTCCTAAAACTGATATGAATTCTTAATTTCTTAAATTTTCATTTGCAAATTGAGAGTAATTTTTTAGGGGTTCTTAGAAACAGTGGAAGAGATGGCTATGAAAACTATTATACAGTCAAACTTGGTGGTAATCCTCACACCATACAATTATTTTGATTGGAATCCCAAGGCGACATTCCAACTCAAAAGAAAAGGACTACATAATTTGATGATGGCGACAAAAACATAACCTACATCAACGATTGAGAAGATGAGATGGGCGAACTGTAAGGATGAGGCCACATGGATACTTATTGAATTAATATCCACTGGTTTATGATTTCATTTTGCTGCATGCAAGACTCCAAATGAGATCTGGAACAACTTGGAAGGACTCTTTGGAAAGTAAGATGAGATGCGAGGTCATATGCTTGAGGTAGAGTTGAATACCTTAGACCCTAAAAGTTTTGATAATATACAAGATTTTTTTACTAAATTTAAATATTTTTTTATTGATCTTGGGTGAATGTGGTATTGACAAGTCTACATAATAGAAACAACTTATTCTAACAATCTTGGCCAAGCTAGGACCAAAATACACTGTATATGTCTCCAATTTCCATTCTGGCAGATGTCTTTTTGGAACAAATTGGAAAATGCCTACGTTGGCTCAGTTCATTGAGTCTATTACACAAGAGTAGACAAAACTCATACAGATGGGCCTCATGAAATATCCCAAAGCACATGCACTCACCATGCATAATGGAAAAGGGTCATCCAAACAAAACGAAAAGGAGGGATATTCCAAACCCTTCAACGATTCTTCAGGTTCCAGAGACTCTTCAGATTCGAAGAAGAAGAAGAAGGGAAAGAAGTGCACTTACTACAATAAACCAAATCATGAAGAATCCACATGCATGAAGAAACAAATCGATCTTAAGAAATATGCACTTCAACATAACAACCTTGGAAACTTCATTCTAGAGGGATTCAAGAAGTAGAAGAATATCCTCTTCCTAAGAAAGGTAATCATCATGCTCTGGTTGCAATTGATTCCTCATCTGATTCATGGATTATATATTCTGGTGCATCCCATCATATGGCAACGAAATATGAAGTTTTCTCATCTTTGATTCCATGCTCAAGACCGCTTATTATCATGGGGGATGATACTCCAATAGAAGTAGCAGGAGAAGGGAGAGTGGAACTCCACACTGGAATTTTTGAGAATGTTTTACATGTTCCAAAACTTTCTATGAATCTGCTCTTAGTTTATCAGATCACTCAGAAAGATAAAAAGGTTGAATTTACATCATATTCAGTTTTAGTAATTGACATGCATGACAATTCCATCATTGCAATTGGTGAGGTGGATAACAAGTCAAGGTTGT
Organism: Picea engelmannii; assembly: GCA_009831015.1. NCBI lineage: Eukaryota > Viridiplantae > Streptophyta > Pinopsida > Pinales > Pinaceae > Picea > Picea engelmannii. The sequence goes on along the minus strand of ML779927.1, from coordinate 483,662 downwards.
ATAAATTCACTAAGTTTTCCGACGATGAATCCTCTATTCTACTTACACATAAGAAGAGTACTTTGCATGCACCTCCAGTGAAACATGCATATACTCTTGTTCTTCCATCATTTTTAGACATCAGAGATGATTCCATGCACTCAGATTCTATACATGGAAATAAGCAGGTAGTACAACCAGATAAGAAACCAACACTGAAGCTTCAGCATATGCCCAAGAAGGCACAGACCACACTTCATGTAGTAGGCAAACTTGCAGGGAATCCATTGGATTCGAGCATTACTCGATCTCAACATGAGGAGCCTTCTCATGTACTTTCAGCTTCAGAATCTGTGATGCCCATGCATTGTTATATGGTTCAATCTACTAATCCATAGAACTACAATAGGTTTGTGGGAAATCCATTATGGCAAGCAGCCATGCAGAAGGAGTATGAATCACTCCTACAGAACCAGACTTGGGATCTTGTTCCACATCCACCAGAAAGGAATATTTTTAGGTGCATATGGGTCCACAAGATCAAGAAGTACAAGGCCCGACAGGTTTCCAAAGGGCTTCATCAGATCCATAAATATTTCTACATCTTCACGAACACTTTCAATGAGCAGAAGTTTCAGACTTTGCGGGATCGTCTTGCAGTGAAGAACACAGTTGCCTAGCAACTGTCATTTTCTTCTTTTGATACATTATCTTTTGAGGGGGGGTTTTGTTCCCACGTGGTTTTCCCTCTTTCCTCACTTTTATTCAGTGTTCATTAGTTGCATTGTACATGAGTACCTAAAATGGCCTAGTAGTTGAGACTCATTTTTTACTCCATAGTGATGTTCAGGGGGGGTGTTGGAGAAATTTCTATTTTCGACACACTAGTTCAGTGAGAGTTAACTGACTAGTTCTATTTAGACTTTCTATTTTTACCATCACTATTATGCATGCATGCATTCCTGAGGAAAGATAACTGCTTGATTTCTTTTCTTAATTATGGAATGCTTGGCCCTATATATGAGTGTATTCCACTCATTCATGGTATCATATTGATCATGATCTATGTATCAATCATCAGCTCATTGGAGTAGTGTGAATACATTCTCATTCTTCCATATTGAATCTCTCTTCTTTTCTTGATAAGCTTTGTTTGTACTTTCTTTAGCTAGATCTCCTGTGCAGGTTTCCATGAAACACTAACATCAAGAAGAAGAAGGATTTAGAAGAGTAACTCCCTTTATAAGATCTTTAACTCCCGGATATCAAAATATCTTCTTTGGTTTATGTTATTCATGTAATAATTTTGGACACAAGGCTGTAAATTGCAGATAAAATAGTAGAAATAGAAACAAGTATGAAAGTCAATGTTGGTGAAATTATATGCATAATATATTACCAAGCATAAATTATCAACCAGGATTCGTAATCAGTAGAGTTGATTCACTATATGTGCCGATAACAGACATGTTCCTATGTCTGATGAGTATATAAATAATTAATAACACTTCGAAACACACACTTTGTTTTGCAATCCTTAATCTATGTTTCACACACTGTGCAAAAATTAAAGAATAAAATTCAAAGAAAATATTCTAGCTAACACACACTCCAAAGGATCTCTTATAGGAAACAATATTGTCCATTTACTGGCTCATGAAGGTGAAATATGGATTCTGATCTTACTCTTGTAATCACTCACTTCAATATCAACTTACAAGCTGTTTAGTTCTACACTCTTCAAATCAAAAAGGAAATTCAATGCAACCTAACAATTCTGAAAAGTTACTTTATTTCTACACATGAAACAAAGGTTTTAATGAGATGTTTCCATTTTTTGGCTCATGTAATGTGAAATATGGACTCTCAAACTATTCCTGTATTGCCACACTTTGCAAGATAAAAGCTGAGATTAAAATGACACAATTTAGAAACAAATAATCACACATAGAAATTATAAATGATTATAAAGCTACCACTAGATTATTGTTCACAACTTTTGATGCATCCACACTTAGATTATATTGTAACTCACAAATTACTTACATCAAACATTTATACTCACAACTGATATGTACAGAATCACTCTACAGACATACTTATAGAAATTAGATCCACGTTGCAATTACAGTAAGCTTGCCAAGTTGGACCGGTGGGCCCTTGCCGATGCCAATGGGGAAGCTTAGAGGGAACTCACAGAATAATAAAATTTAAATAACACATGGAGTCAATGAAATTAATCTCATATTAATTCTTCCACAAGTTTGCAAAGATAATATGTTCAGAAATCCAATCTGCAACATAACAATTCCTCTCCTTCAAGCACCAATCTTACAACATAATAATTCCTCCCTTGGCTTAGAGCCATCACTCAATTTATATAATTTTTACATTACAAATTTGGCTCTAGACAATCCAATCAAATCAATTTTTTTTCCATCAATGGAAGTCGAGTACAACCATTAGCTAATCAAGGAAATGCATTTCCCACAAATCTGGGCATGATCCTATAATTTCTGGAAAATTGGCAAAGATTTAGGATGAATCATTCCCCCTGAGATGGAGTTCCACACGTGTGATATCTTGGAATTATGACCCTCATATTCACATGAAAACGCCGCTTTGGACAAAACCCATGTCCCCAAATTTTGAGATTCATCGTTATCATCCCGAAAATTGAGGTGAAAATCCAGTTCCATAATGCTGGTACTAGAATCCTGTAGGTAGGGGTTTAGTACTGAATCCACACAGTCACGACCATGAGTACCGGATTAGGTGCAAGACCGGTACCATAATAGACTGGGTACCAGAATAAATGGAGCCTTGGTACTAGATCACGCTATAGTTGTAGTACCAGAATAGTGAGGTACCAGATCAAGCTGCTTAAGAGTCAAAGTGATTAGGATCATACATAATCAAACATTTAATCGAATTAACTCAAGAAAACTAAACAAATCATGCCTTAATCATAAGTTACCTCTCTATGCATATGGACAAGGTCATCAAGTGTATTTTTGGAGGAAACAATTAATTATATACACATAGCATTGGTAAACAAAGCTCATATAGAAGGTAATATAGGGTAATAAAGGTGTCAAAATGGAGACTCAACATTCCCCCAAGCTTAAGTCATTGCATGTCCTCATGCAACAATGATCTTAAAAATTTCAAAACTGATGATACTCTTCACTCGATCAAGCATTCCTTGAAGTTCCACCTTTCTTCAGCTCCTCAAGTTCTCTTTTAAATAACCTTCTATACAATATAAACTTCCTGGACTATGCTTTACACTTCTTACCCATTGAAAAGTAGTTATGACGGAAAAGTGGAGTCATGAGTAATAGATTAGATCTGCTAGTGATTTGACGTTAAATCTTATCCAATCTGTTGTGGATCATAGTTAGGATAAAGGGTTGGATGTGAATCTAATATAATTATAGGATAGTGTCCAAGAGTTTTCATAATGAATTTGACTAATAGCCCCCCCTAGCTAGATTACCTTTAAAATAAAAGTGATGTAAGCATAGTTTAGATCTCATTTGAAGAGAGGAACACATAAAAGAATACATCCCAATATGATTAACTCGTTTCTTATCCAAGTTTTTAGAGATGAATGTCTTCTTGCTTAGGTAAGGTGAATTACATATACCGAGGGTCCCACTTTCATGCAAACCTATTTATTTTAAAGATAGAAATCTAAAGTGGATACTTGAAGGTTCTTAAGAACATCATCCGAGAGATATAAAGGTCATATCCTAGCCTTGATTTGATAATGCTTCAGAATGAGACCCAAGGGTTTTTGTTCAGTTTTAGGTGTGCCACTTTATGTTTTTCTGCTCCCTTTACCCAGCATAGCCCCGCTACTAGCAGGCCTGTTCAGTACCCTGGTGGGTTTACCTTAGTACCATACAAGCATGGACCTGCTGTTAGTAGGCCTGTTCAGTACCTCGGTGGGTTTACTTGTACTTCTTGATACTTCCTTTTTATTATATTACTAAAAAGATTTAGAATGATGTATACTGTTCATTGACAGTTTTAGAGTAAAAGGAAGGCAGGTGGTATGAGAGTGTTTTTGAGTTATTAAGCACATAATTAACTGCTTGCAATTATCCCAAGGATGACATAATCCACATTAGACTTAAATCTCAACTATTCAATGTATAATGGTGTTGGAAGATTGGTTGTTGTCATTGATGTCAACCCTAGTCATGGGTTTTGGACCACAATATTGATGAAGTTATTTGGACATGAAGGAAAATGAACATGAAGATACAAAACCCATGGATGGATAGTATACATCATGTTGTTTCCGGTGGTATGTGGCACGTCACGTGGATCCTCATGGTTGAGGAGAAATGAATTTTTGAAGATGACAAAGTGAATTGTACAGTAGGCCCTGAAGATAATTAAAGAAAAGAATTACAAAATAAGAAAGTGTCAGGTCGGACCTAATGTTAAAAGGAAGTGACATAAATGGTATAAATAAACATCATTATACATTCATTTGATACAAGTCTAATTTCAGAGAGAAGAAGAAGTAAAAGAAG
>ML779927.1:447076-476115 GCA_009831015.1 Picea engelmannii | reverse complement strand
CATTATACATTCATTTGATACAAGTCGAATTTCAGAGAGAAGAAGAAGTAAAAGAAGGCCGGATTTCAAGGGAGGATGAAGTCTTTTGGTGATGTGTTCTAAGGTATGTTATTTTCAAGTCATCTTACCATTTTTGCTATAACGTTTTTTCTAGAACGATTCAGATGGTGAAATATCTATGGTATTGAGAAGACATATCAAGGTATCTCTGGTAAAAATTTCAGCTCTTGATTCGCTATAATTATGGAGATACACTCTGTGGAATATAGGGTTTGTGACCAGTCCTGAAACTAGTCAAAAAATAGGTGTTCTGGGTAAAACAGTCATAAATTCTTCATACAGACTCCAAATATAGTGGGACCACTTCCATTGGAAATATTACGGACTTTAGTTTCTTGTGTGCGAGTTTCAGAATCAGATGTTAAATATTGAGCGCGGGGCATGCTGTACAAGTTGGGTATTTTGAACAGACCAGAATTGAATAAAGTTTTATTATCTCTCATATATTCTTGGGTGGAAGGAAGGGGAAAGGATAGAGAGTTCAGATCTCTCTTGATATTGGAGGATTTTATCTTCCTCTTGGATGTTTATCCCTCCCTTTACATTTGGAAGCTGTAGCTACCTTTGGAAGTCATTACTTCCCTTGAACAAAAAGTATTGATTATTTCTCATATATTGTGCATGGTGTATTGTGGTGTATTGGTGTAACTCTTATACTATTGTTCATTTCTCATTGGATATAATTGAATGGTTTAAGTATAAGTTGAAAACGGTTTTCAAATTGTACTGGATACTGATTCACCCCCCCTCTCAGTATCAACAAATGGAACATCTCGGATAATGACTAAGAGGTCCTTCTAGTTAATCCTATTAGGGTTCTCATGAAAGTTCATTGAGGTTTTGAAAGGGTGGTCCACCACATGCAGTTTTCATCAATACCTCTCAAGAGAAACTTGGATAAGAACTTGTTGAATCAACTAGGTTAGTATTAGACATAATGGTGCCACCACTTTTCAATGGATATTTCAATTAGCAATCACTTTTTTCAAAATGACGAGGTAATAAGACAGGTGCACCCATTATCATATAAATCTAAATGTGGAAATATATTCTTAAAGGATATCAAGGATGATTCATTTAGAGGTGAGTGTAGAAATGTAGGAGGAAGATGTACATGAGAGTAAAAACCAATTCACCACAAGGCTTAAATTATCCTTGATAGAAAGAACATGAAAAGATTATCCCATACCTACAATTACCTGAAGTGAAAACAATGTTAAACACATGACAAATATCATATCACTTTGGCATCAGTACCAGATAAGTAATGGAGCAGGTTTCTGCAGTACCCGAATAGGTAGTACTGGAACAAGATGGTACCAGAACAAAGTAGTACCAGAATAGAGTGACATGATGAATGATTTCTATACGAGGGATTGCAAAATTTCATGGTAGGGAGTGTGAAATAATTGAGAGTAGGAGGATGTATGAGAGTAACCACATGTTTAATACATAATTAGTCTAATTCCTTAATAAAACGAAAAATTGTTGAGTTTATATGGCCTATTACTTGAAGCATTTAAATCGAGCAGCAAAAACTTTGAATATAGGATAAGGACTACCAACACCTCATTACCAGTACCGGATCACCTTAGTACCAGATGGACGTAGGGATATGCTCAGTACCAGAATAACGCAAACCTTCTCCTTTGGTACCGGATGGACGCAGGGGAGACCATCAATACCGGATGAACACAGAGGTGTGGTATAGTACTAAATGAACACATACTTCCTCCCACAGTACCAGATAAATGTAGAATGTTTTCCAGTATCGGATGAACGCAAAGGTGTGGTCCAGTACTAGATGAGCACAAAATTCCTCCCACAGTACCGGATGAACGCAAAATTTTGTCCAGTACCGGATTAATGCATAGGTGTGGTCCAATACTGGATGAGCATAGACTTCCTCCCATAGTACCGAATGAACATAGAAATGTTTTCCAATACCGGATGAACGCAGAGGTGTAGTCTAGTATCAGATGAGCGCAGAGGAAAACATTGTATTCCGATACTCAAGGAGGATTTGACACAATACCTGGTGGTAGTTCTTTGTATACTGAAACTTTGTAGGTTTCACTTTGTGGATGGAATTATCTGAGTATCAAGCTGTAGAAGATGCTAGCAATCACTATTGCTACAGGAAGAAACATATGGATTTTTTTCTGTTGAAGTATCATGCTGGAAAAACACTGATGCTATTGCCACTTCCATTTTATTAGAAAATAAAACTAACTACTACTGTCTCAGCAACCACTCCCCCATGCTTGAGGTTTTTCATGGCCTCATGCAAACAATGTGAGCCGCTAAAAAAAAGGCTGCTCATAGGGTTGCCAACATCTGCTAAAAACAAGCCAATAGAACTAATTAAAAATAGATTTTTATTCATGCTTAGAAACAAAAAATTTAGGGAAAATGTCAAAAGTTGAATTATTTGCTATGAATAAAATAGATTGGAATTAACATTCAGTTTCAACTGCTATTAAAAATATCACTTAATTAATCATCCTTGTGAAATAGTAGTTTTAAAATAGATAGGTAAGTATAAAGCATGAATGCATCATTTTTAACAACTTAAGGAAAAAAGAAGAAATTTGAAGAAATAGGTCATGAAGCACTCCCTTAAGTGTTATCTTCTGTTGACAAGGATTTCTTCTCTACTTTTGAAACCCTTCCAATATTATGTGTGCATTCGGAGGATGAAGAGATTACCTTCTCATAAAATTCCAAACAAAATTATCATAACGTTTAGAAATAAATCTACTATAGGAACACAAGATCTTAAACTGTTTGCTTTATTAGCTTTTGACATTCCAATTTATGAAAAGTATGAAAGATAGGTTGCATTGCAACATTTATTTATTTATTATCCTTCTCTAATTGAACAAAAGAAAATGTCCTTCAAGTATAGGAATACTTCCAGTGAAGCCATGTGTGTAACAGGGTTATAAATATACCCATACTCGGGTTTAAAAGATAAATTTTAATCCATACTGGAGTATGAAGGACCAACTTCTTTGATGATGATATCAAACAATAATGAAAAGTAAAAGAGTAGTGTGACCTGACAACTATTTGGAACCATATTTCAATAGGATCAAGATATTCTCGTTTCCCTTCTTTGTTTATGTCACACAACATGTCCTCCTTTTCCATGCCACGCAAAGTATCTTCTTCAAGATCATTGGTCTCTGAGGTACATACAGGATCTACTGAGAGACATGCTAAGAGATCCTCAATCTCAAGTTCCAATGGTTGATCTCCATTGCACATTATCCCTGAATCTTGAGTCACCTCAACAAATTGATGATAGGAATCCGAAGGGACTTCTAAATATTCTTGTAGAGAGACAACTAAATTCTTGGCTACTCTCAAGATATGCTCTTCCTGAGAGGCGGATATACCAGTTACTGCTAGAATGTGAGAAAGTTCTTGGAGGAACATTATTCAAGTGCTTGATCATCCTTTAAGTACTCTAACTGGTTGATGATCCCTATCTTGCAACACAAATTAGTACTCAGGGGTTATTACAACACTCCAAACATGATTTATCATCAAAGATATGAATTTTAAAACTATTCGCAAAAATAAAACACACCAAACTTGAACTCCTTGCATTACTGGGACCCTGCTATCACCAGGTTATCTGTTTTCACAAGCTAGCCCATCATGAAAACACAAATTTGCATAAAGGAAGGAAAAACACACTTTCATTAAAATAAGAGAGGACAACCTAAATTTGGAGCAACCCCACTAAAGTGGATGCGTGGACTCTTCTCACATGTCTTACCCTCTTCTCTCCGCCCTTAGGTCATCCATAAAACCAATCCAAAATCATTAAATAAATCTAATCCAAATACTACCTATTACCGTTTACAACTCCCTAGCAACGACGCCAAAATGTTGGTGTATAAAAATACTTGGTATATTACACTCATTTATATGTCAATCCAAGATTCATAATCAGTAGAGTTGATGCACTATATGTGCCGATAACAGATAGGTTCCTATGTCTTATGAGTATAGAAATAATTAATAACACTTCGAAACACACACTCTGTTTTTCAATCCTTAATCTATGTTTTAGACACCGAAAAAATTAAAGAAAAAAATTCAAAGAAAAGATTCTAGCTAACATGCACTCCAAAGGCTCTCTTACAGGAAACAAGATTGTCCATTTATTGGCTCATGAAGGTGAAAGATGGATTCTGATATTACTCCCGTAATCACTCACTTCAATATCAACTTACAAGCTGTCTAGTTCTGCACACTCTTCAAATCAAAAAGGAAATTCAATGCAACCTGGCAATTATGAAAGTTACTTTATTTCTACACAGGAAACAAAGGTTTTAATGAGATGTTCCGTTTGCTGGCTCATGTAATGAAAAATGTGGAATCTCAAACTATTCCTGTACTACCACACTTTGCAAGATAAAAGATGAGATTAAAAGGACACAATTCATAAATAAATAATCACACACAGAAACTATAAATGATTATAAAGCTACCACTAACTTATTGTTCACAACTTTTGATGCATCCACACTTAGATTATATTGTAACTCACAACTTACTTACATAAAACATTTCTAATCACAACTGATATGTACATAATCACTCTACAAACATACTTACAGAAATTAGATCCACGTTGCAATTACAGTAAGCTTTCCAAGTTGGACCCTTTCCGATGCCAACATGGCAGCTTAGAGGGATCTCACAGAATAATAAACTTTAAATAACACATGGAGTCAATGAAATTAATCTCATATTAATTCTTTAGCAAGTTTACAAAGATAATATGTTCAGAAATCCAATCTGCAACATAACAATTCCTCTCCTTCAAGCACCAATCTTACAATATAATAATTCCTCCCTTGTCTTAGAGCCATCACTCAATTTATATAATTTTTACATTTCAAATTTGGCTCTAGAAAATAAAATCAAATAAAAACCATTTTCCATCAATGGAGGTCGAGTACAACCATTAGCTAATCAAGTAAATGCATTTCCCACAAATCTGGGTATGATCCTATAATTTCTGGAAAATTGGAAAAAATTTAGGATCAATCGTTTCCCCTAAGCTGGAGGTACACACATGTGAGATATGGGAATTATGGCCCATGTTTCCACATCAAAACACTGCTCTGGACAAAACCCATGTCTCCAAATTTTGAGATTCACCGTTATCGGATCGAAAATTAAGGTGCAAATCCAGTACCAGAATGCTGGTACCAGAATCTTGTAGGTAGGGGTTTAGTACCGGATCAACACAATCACGACCATGAGTACCACATCAGGTGAAAAACTAGTACCAGAATAGATTGGGTACTGGAATAGGTGGAGCCTTGGTACCATATCACGCTATTGTTGTAGTACCAGAATAGTGAGGTACCAGATCAAGCTGCTTAAGAGTAAAAGTGATTAGGATCATACATAATCAAGCATTTAATCAAATTAACTCAAGAAAACTAAAAAAATCATGCCTTAATCATAATTTACCTCTCTATGCATATGGACAAGTTCATCAAGTGTATTTGTGGAGGAAACAGTTGATTATATACACATAGCATTGGTAAAATAGGCTCAGATAGAAGGTAATATTGGGTAATAAAGGTGTCAAAATGGAGACTCAACAATCATGCACAAAATGGTTATCCAAGGAGGCCTAGTGAAACACATAGAAGAATCTAAAACATATTTGAATCCTTTAGGACTGAAGTTAAATTCTACAAGTGTAACAACTTTGGATACACGGCCAAAGGTTTTGGAATGACAGTTCCTCCAAGAGAATCACAACATAATAACAACATTCACATACAATAACCTCAACAATGAATATGGATAAGAAAGCATAATTAGTATAACAATAAAGAATGCACAATTTATGTACAAGATAAACACAAGAAATGTGGTTGGTATGTTGACAGTGGTTGCTCAAAGCACATGACACGTGATGCATACATGTTTTTAACCTTGATAAATGAAATAGATGGATCAGTCTCCTTTGGAAATGACGACTCAACTAGAATTATTGGAATAGAAACAATAAGAATTGGAAATAGGGATACCAAGGAAGAGATTGTTCTACTAGTGGAAGATATGAAACATAATCCTTTGAGTGTAATTAAAATGTGTGACCAAGGTCAAAAACTTGTGTTTGATTCACAAAAGTACGAGATAATAAAAATAGGTTCAGGAAAAGTGGTTGCAACAACTTTAAGAAATTCAAGCAATATATATGTATTAAGTGAAATTGGAAATGAAAAGTGTTTTCTAGGAAAATAAGATGAAGTTTGGCTATGGCATAGAAGAATGTGTCACATAAAATTTGATAACTTTTTTAGAGTTAGCAAAAAGGAAGTAGCCAGAGAAATTCCCCAGATCACGAAACCAACCAACACATTATGCAAGCATTGCCAACAAGGAAAGAAAACAAATACCAAGTTCAAATCAAAGGAATGATCCACAACAAGACCACTGGAAATTGTGCATACTGATCTAGTTGAACCAACTAGAACAAAAGGTTAAAAGGAGAGAAATATTTTATGCTATTAGTTGATGATTATACAAGAATGACTGCAGTTTGTTTTCTCAGGAAGAAGTCAGAGGCATTTGAGAACTTCAAAATATACAAGGAGATGGTTGAAAATGAAACATATTTGAAAATCAAATATTTGAGATCAGACAATGGATGAGAGTTTACTTCAAAGGAGTTTATGGAATTCTGTAGTAAACATCGGATAAAGAGACAATTCTCCATTTCCAGGACACCACAACAAAATGGAGTTGTTGAAAGGAAGAACATGACAATACAAGAAATGGATCGAACTATGCTAATGGATTCCAGGTTGACAGATGTATTTTGGGAACATGCAGTGCATATAGTAGTTTATATTCAAAACAAATTAATGCTCAGAAACAATAGGTATAACTGGATTGTTGTATTTTTTTGAAGCTTTGTTAATCTTCCCAAAATCAACACAGAGATGAATTTATTCATTTTTCTTCGTCATGGGGACAGGGTTGGAAACCCATGTTGAACATTCTTCCTATGTGGATGAAAGGGGTAGTGCTACATCAATGGGGCCCAATGGTTGAAATCCTAGTCCCATCTAAAAATGGTTGTGGCCAATTGAGCTATGTAAGGCTCTATTGTAGCTATGTTGGACATAAGGAATGATCTCATCCCATATGAGTGGATACTTGGAGTTATACATGCACAAGATATGCACGATCATCCTATTGACAACCTCTATTTGTCCATTAGTATGAGGGTGGAAGGCAGTGGATTTGGTGATCTTGGTGTCCAACAATGGCTATAGGCTCAACCAAAGTGTGCTCAATAATCAGATGTCATGATATGATATGATGGCCTATTGTAGTCCGAAGTGTACCCATACATGCTCGAACAATATCTTGACAGTGGCCTCGACTGTGATACTCTTCTTGCAGGCGATCATAATGACCACCTTAGAGAATCAATCAACCACCATGAATAAAAACTCATTTCCATGCTCGGTTGAGGGAAGTACTAACATGTAGTCCATCGATATGGATTCCTAGGTCTTGTTGGGAGTAGGTAGAGGGCTGTACATTCCTCATTTTTTAATGGTTGGCCTGGAAATGGAGCAGGCAGTGGAGGATATGATATACTTACTAACATCATATTGAAGCTTTGACCAAAAGAAATACTTATGTAGTACTTCCACTGTCGTCTCCATGCCAAAGTGTTATGCCACCCAACTGTAGTGGGATTCCCAAATTATCTTTTCATGCTCGCTTGAAAGAACATAGAGATGACCTAGATGGCATAATTGTCAATCCTGAAGATGAAAATTGGAAATGACTATTCTTGTTCCCAACATCTAGTAGGTCGTAGTAAATTTAGGATCAATGTTATAGAGTTGGGACCACTCAGAGGTCTCATGCCCACAAGATTCGAGCACCATAGTTAGTGCTGCAACTTGAGGCCGATTGAGGAACTCAGTGAAGCAATTGGTGCTCCCTTTATTATACTTAATGTTGAGGTGAAACCGCTGGGAGCATGTGGACCACTTTTGATGGTGGTCATTATACAATTTACCTCATGTTTGCATGAACTGCATAGGCTTGTGATCCATATGAATGACTGTCTCCTTCCATAGAATGTAATGCTTCCATTGGTGGCATGATTGTACGATGTAATACATTTATTTGTCATAGGCAAGGTACTTACCGATGAAATATGAGAGTGTCTCACTATGATAGGCCACCAGATGACCATGCTGAGTGAGAACGACACCAACAACATAAACAAAAACATCTATCTCAATCTCAAATGGTTGTTGAAGATCGGGTAAGGCGAACACCAGGGCTGAGCATAAGTGACATTTTAGATCATCAAATGATTTATGCTATGATCTGCCCCACACAAATTTGTCTTTTCAACCACCCTTTGTCACTTGGCTGAGAGATAATGCGATATGGGAGAACCCTATTACGAATCTACAATAGAAGTTGGCGAGGTCTAAGAATCTCAATTAGTGTTTTCAGTTCTGGCCAATCGTGAATGAATTGGATCTTGGCTATATTGTAATGCACACCATGCTCATCTACAATGTATCCGAGGTATTAGACCCTATTCATGACGAAGGAGAATTTATATAAGTTAGCATCTAGCTTGTGTTGATTCAGAATGTGGAGGACTTGCTGAGTGTGCTGGAAGTGTTCTACCCAACTCTTTCCGAAGATGATGATTTCATCCATATATACAACCAAAAAGGAATTGGTGAAGGGCCGCAAGATGTTGTCCATCCTCATGATATTTGCTGGGGAATTCATCAAGACAAAGGGAATGACCAACCACTTGAAAAAAAATTCCTTAGACTTGAAAGAAGTATTCCATACATCAGTCTATTCTATGGGGACATGGTGGTAGTCAAAATTCAGATCAATCTTACTAAATCACTTAGCCCCCTTGAGCTGGTGGAGAATGTTTTCAATTCAGAGAATTGGGTATCGGTTCTTGAACTTTATTTTTTTAGAGATATGTAATCAATACAAAGTTGTCAGGTCCCGCCTTCTTCTATATGAGCATGATTGGACTTCCATAGGGTGATGAGCTTGGTCAAATGTGCCATTTTTGGAGAAGCTCTTGAATTTTGCGCTTGATTTCCTCATTTTCCAAGAGAGAGCACTAATACATTGGCCTAGCAGGCAAATACATTTCAAGAATCAAATCAATTGAATGCTTGACCTGATAGTGTAGAGGCACCCTGGTGGGTGAGGTGAAGATGTCCTAGTTCAATGATTTTTTCCACTTTATTCTACTGCATAGAGGAGCCCCATGTGGAGGCCATGGATATGTCCGTGACCTTCCATTCACTCTGAGAGTGAATCATGAAGTTGAAAAATTTCTCAGTCTAGGAGATGACATTTTTGCACTCCTTACCTGAGACCAAATAAATTACATTAGGTGGAGCTACCTCTGGTATCATGTACAATTATTTTCCCACAGTAACAATGACACTACGAGGTCTAGACTCATATACAACATAACTGTTGGTGCAAGTTTGATCAGACCAGGGTCCTTCTCAGATTACCAACAAAAGGTATTGAGTAGTCTAGAGCATTGAAATTTTCATCTCCTTCGAAGAGAAGAAGTATCACCTAAAGCGCTGCTGAGACAAATATATAGGGAAGGACAAGGAGAATACTTAGGTGAGTTCCCAGAACCTTCAAGATTCATCCTAATCTTGCGCAAGACATCTAGCTACAGAAAAAATCTAAACTCATATGCACAAGAACTGAAACTACTTATGTTGCGGAAAAACATTCAAACACAGAGACTTCATGTGGAACTTATGAACCATAAAGAAGTGCTGTAAAGATATAATGCATAAGGATAAACACAGAAAGACACAACATATTTTGAAATTTTGGATCCTTCTTCATATATTATCTTCAAGTCTTTCGCAATTACAATCCGAGAGATACATAGTAGTGCTCTGTCACACACTCCTGGCTCTGGACACATGTTGCAGAGCTCTAACTCTCAAAATGGTGTACAAATTACATTACAGACTCGAAATCTGACTTCTCAGCAATCGAAAATAACAATGACCAAAACCTTACAATTGCGATACCAACCGATCCTTTAAATCACGATTCAAAAACCCTTTTACAATCATATTCATCCCTATATATAGGCTATATCTTGTCTTCTGGATTTGGATTGCACACTTTCTTATTCTGTTCCAACTACTTTTTCTTTGCTGGTGTTGGGCTGTCCTTTTCGTAACTGATTTCTATTGCTTCTTCTTGCTCTGCTATCCAACTTCTTATGTAGCTTACGCAACTCATATTAGGCCAAAAATGGGTGTGTAGTCCTTCTTTTGCAACTCCTTATCCAAAAATGAAGGTCCCAATAGTCTCTGACCACAAACCTTGAATCTCCCTCGAGTCAAGTACTCGACTTTTTCGCAACTTCTAGGAGCAACTGTTGTTTTCCCTTGTCCTCCTTTTCCTCTTTATTTTGCTCTTCTGCTTGCACTTTCTCTTCTTTTTCATATTCAAATGAAGGGCCCAACTTTGGGACCAACTCCAAGGCCCACTTCCTCACTTCTTGAAAGATCCCAACTTTATCCTTCCATTTCCTAGCAAGGAGTGAGGCCTCGACAAAAAACTGTTGGGTTGCATCTGTAATGCATCCCTTGGGATTAGATGTGACCAAGGAGTTCCATTTAGAATATGCTGTTGCATTGACTTGATTCATATGCATATAAACTATCTGAATGAAAGGATGAAAGTCACACAACTCCTTCTTAGCTACATATTGTGCCTCAAATAGGGCGTTCAGTTCATTTTCCGCTTGCTGGATATGGTCAAAATTTTGTTGTTTCTCCAACAGATCCATCGTGGCTATAACTTGTTCATTCAAGAATTGGATTCTAGTGCGCACATCCTCCAAGGTCTGGTTGTGTCTAGCGATGATGCCCATCCAATTGTTGACTTCCCTGAAAATCCTTGTGCACTCAGCTGTGCGATTATGTAGTGCTACTCGAGCATTGTTTCCTTCCAGTACTATCTTCTCCATTTTCTCCTATAGCTTTCGAGGATGTTTCTCTGCTTCTTGCTGATTTTTCCACAACTGTACTTCCAGATGCTCAGCGCGAATGACCAATTGTGAACATGCTCCTTGGAGAAGTTCAATCAGATGCTTCAGCTCTCCTGCATAAATAGCTTCAGGAAGTTGGGGTGTGACCTTTCGAATCTCCAACCATGCTTCAACAAGCCTTTATTGGACTATTTCAAGTCTATGCTCGATCTAGATCTTTGCATGTTCCTATTGTTTCCTGCATGTTTTCACAAGGAGCGCTTCCTCCCTTGCAAACTCTGCAGACCTCTCCACCTGCTTGAGCCTCTGATCCAGTTGATCAGTTGATGCTCTGATAATTCCAACCAGGTGTGTTACTGGCCATTGTGAAAGGTCAGTGAAAGACTGTGCTGCGTCCCTCGGTGCTTGAGTCTGTAGTGGAATTCCACTGGTCGTTGAGTGTTCTGAAGGAGACTCCACTTCCTCCTCCCCTGTGGATGGTCCTGGCACCAAACTCAACCTCAATGCTAATGGTAGAAGTGTCAAAACCTCTGTTTTGGCCAGGCAGAGTTACAACAACTCCATGCACTGTTTAGGATTTTGGAGGACTAGTTCCATTTGTTCCTGCGCGGATGTTGTGCTCTTCCCGGAAGTTGATTTAGGTTCCTTATGAACATCTGGTGTCTCCTTCTATTTACTTGCATCTACTTCCAGAGTTTCACTTTCTTGGGAGCCCTCAACCTTGGCTGTTTAGGAAATGTGCAGGGAGATTTGAGTTTGCGGCTTCTCCACTATTTGAGTGTCCTTTTTCTACACAAAAGGCACAATTTGCTGGTCCTAGGCATTCAGGTTCGGACCAGTCAGCTGCAGTATATGCTATGGTACTTCTAGATTTAGACCAGAAAATTTTGGTCCCTACTTAGGCAACTCATGGTTTGTTTCTGGGAGTTCTCGCTCTGTTGGTTCTGGGGGATCAAGCTTCATCAACTCTGGATCAATGGTTTGGGGTGGGCTAGTGGTTTCTAGGGGTGGAAAATGGGGTTGTGGGGATGATGGAGGGTTCTTGGTGATGATGGTGGGTGGAGGGGTTTAAGGCTCAGGGTCATCCTGAATATGGATGACGAGTGTTGCTCAAACCACTGAGAAAGTGTGGGGGACGACGTATGAAAGAGGTTAGGGGTTCATAATTTTTCTCGGCGAGACCCTGGTTCTGAAATTCTTCGCCACTGGTTATGTAATGAACGCATCACTCAAAATCTCATTGACATCCTTACCTGTCAACATGGATTGCTCTGGAAGCTGTAGGAAGATCGACAACGTTATTTTCTTTCACTCTAAGGGCTATGTCTCCTCCTCCTCTTTAGAGTTCGACTGTGCTGGAGCCTCTTTCTTCTTCTATTCTGAGCTTGAGCTCGGTCCTACCCCTACTTCTTTTCCTTTCTTCTTCAACAAATTTGTAGGCAAAATGTAGTGCATCCTCGACTTGTGCGGGTTACATTTAACTCCCAACCACGACAATAATTCTTTGTCAAAGGCATCCTCATCTAGATAGAATGACAACATCCTTGAGTGGAAGTCCTCCATGTTGGCATGCCTCAGTGTTGACACAGGGGTAGACCCAGGGTTCAATGCTACAACAACGCACCAACAACACCCTAACTACCGACCCTTTCAGCAACACCTGCAAAGAAGATGAAGTCTCACCCAAGGTAGAGGTAGGGGTGGTTGTAGGACTCAAGTGTCTGCAACCTTAGCTAGGACATAGATCCGTGATTATAATACTTAACATAGCACTTAGCATCAATAGTTCATCAATATTCAACCAATAAATACTGCACAGATAGAACAAAACATTACATCATTCACACTGATCTAATGTAATTAAGCACTTAGCACAAACAGAGGGATCAGATCTAGCAGAAGCAAGCACTAAGCACATTCATAGAATTCATATCTAACATTCATAGCACAAATCATAAGCAGTTCTATCTATCTATGTCAAAACACTTATCTAGAGGGTCATAAACACATTAATACAAGCACAAAGCATAAAAACATAGTATTTACATGGTTCACCCCCACCCTGGGGCTACGCCCACCAACTCTTCTTCTTTATTGTCTTCAGTCAATCGATTACAAGCATAGAGCCTCAAAACCCTTACTCCGCATGGGACAAAATATCTGCGTAGCTCGCTAGATCCTTCTTCCTTGCATTCCAGCACTAAGACTTCCATAGTCTTGCTACAATGACTTGCACTTAACTCTACAAGTTTCAAACAGTATACACAAAGCCTTACAATTCTTGATCACAGAGATCCAACACTTGGCACTTAGCCTACTTGCATACTAACATCACATAGATGCCTTTCTTCTCTCTTTAAATTTCCTATACATCTATTTATACATACAAAATAGGCCTGCAAATGGGTAAACCCATGGGCTGACATCCCAATCCCATTACATAATCCCAAAACCCCCCCAAAAAACCAAAAAGGGGTCGATATCCTGTGATCTTCACTTCATCTTGCGCTCCTCCTTCGACAGGATTTCAAAGTCCAAAATAGGTCAACATGACCAAGAATATCCCAAATCTTGGTCAAGGGCCAACATGCCCACAACACTCACTGGTGACTCGTCCCGAGTCACTCTGGTCTAACTAGTTTTGCCTCGAATGTCTTGAGTTTGGTTTGAGCTGCTTCAACCTGCTACTGTGCTATGATCTCTTGCTCGACGAACTCATGAATTACTACGTCATTCACTGGACCTTCTAGGCATTGTTCTGCTACATTATCAACCTGTTCTAGCTCTTCTCCTCGGCTCTCGACCTCTGTGAACAACTGATAGGCCTTATATTGCACAGGTTGGAGTCGTTGAGTTACTTCCACAAATTTTCTTTGAATCATATGGATCTGCTGCTAGATGGTTCGCTGCTCATGAGACCACTTCATTATTTCTACAGCTGACAGGGCCTTCAGCTGCGCCTGTAGTATCTCTGTGTGTTTCTTTGCGTCCTAGAGCTGTGACTCCAGTGCTTGCAATTCTGGGTTCTCAGTGAGCTTCTCATACATTTGAGCACTGTGGTTACTCAACTTCTTTGACTCCCTGGAAATATCCTTCAGTCTCTCAATTGTGCTCCTGGTGGTTGCTTCCCTTTGATCTCTTACATCTTGAGTGGTCTCGGGTACTGCGTGTAGCTCCAAATCTGGCATGCATTGTTGTAGCTGCTGGATCACTTCTTCAAGTTGTACTATTTGCCGTGGAATTCTCTCTTGGACCTTTACTTCTATGACTGTCACAGAGCGAAGCACTCTGTTGACCATTTCTTTTACTTTGAGTTGCTCCTTGAGAAATTGTTCCTTTTCTTTCTGCAGTTGGGCTTTTTCTTTGTCGAAATTTGCCTGGAGATCAAGCTTCTCATGTTCTGCAGTACTGCGTTTCTCTACAAGGACTCCTTGTACTTGTGTCAAAGCCTGGGTGGATTGCGCTGTTTCTTCCTGTGCTCGTTGAAGGTGAGCTTCGAATGTATCAATGATTTGGTGGATTTGAACTGGCTCATCGCCCATTTCTGGTGTTCCTGCTGATAGAGGCATAGTGGAGACTACGTGGCTAGACTGTAGTGCTTGCTGCACTCCTTGGAGCTCAATCTCGATTCTATTGTACATTGCTTCCTGCTTAGCCTCTTGTTTCTCTGCTATCTCTAGCGAAGCATCATTAAGGGCCACTATAATGAAATCAAAGTCATTTGAGGTGAGGATAGTCTGCATTTTTGTCATAGAAGCTTTCAATTTCTTTCGGGAGGAAGGCTTCGAGGAGGAAACCAAAGTGTGATGAATTTCACAACCAATGGTTCAAAGGGACTGATGTCTAGGAAGGTCGCACCTTCCGACATCTCCTAGGCAATGAAAGAGACCAGGATCAATAGCCAACTAAAGTGGAATTCGTACCCTTGATCTTTCTCTTCTATGCAGTCAAGTTCTAATTGGTTTACTAGGTACTTTTCCCAATTCATTTGTAGGCCCTCTGTGCACTTCCCTGTGAGGTCGACTACAAAACCAGTCACTTGGGTGGTTCGATTCTTGCGTACTAATTTCCCTGCAATCATCTTACAGACGAGGTTCACTACACCACTCTAGATAGAAGCTACCCTGTAGCCTCATGTTCCTTTCTCGACATCGCCATAAGTGTCTTTGATCCTTTGGGCGAGAGAGCGGTCCGTGGATTTTCTAGGATAGAAATCCTGTGGGTCGGGTCCTTGCATGCTAAGCCTGGTGATCCAATTTATCAACGTCAGATCCACTGTTATGCGATGGTTTAACCATAGATAACCTCCATGGTAACAAGACAACAACAATTTGACACATTCATTCACTTCCTGGTGTCGTCTGAAATGCAGAATCTTCATACCGTTTAGTAGGGTGGACTATGTGAGGTTGTGGGTCCATGACTAAGGGATGATGTTTGAATTCTTCCCTTTAGTTTTAGTCAAGTACTTATGTAGGGATAACATGTTGTAGACTTTGCAATCTCCCAAGTTGAAGTCACTAAACTTCAACACTGCGATCTTATCTTGGTCTGCTCGCACTGTGCGTATCCCCTTCGAGAGGTACGCAGTGACTAAGGCGTACTCAAAATCTCTAGGTACCCTGTCATAGTTTACAATACCACTCAGAGGTGGTATGTAGGTGGTTAATATGCTTGGAATCAACTTGGCATTCACGAGGTCATCCCTGTGCTTGGTTCTCTTCTCATAGGATGGTCGGGATGGTCTGGTCGAGCAGTGGATGGAGAAGCTGGCAGTCCTCTCGTGGATGATGCTTGTATACCTGTAGACATCGACATGACTCTTTTAGTCATCAGGTCGATCAAAACTTCCTCAACAACTCTTTCTGCAGCTCTCAACTCATCCAACATACACACTCGGGGTTAAAAATATTAGGTGGGGGGGGGGTAGCTTAGACACAGTAACGATAGAGAGAGAGAAAAAGCACGATGATCATGGTATAAAATCAACATAGTCTGTAGGCTCAAATTCTCAATTGGCAAAAGTTTTCTCGGTGTGTGGCATGGTGGGATAAATAGGTAACTCGACAACGAGTCGCTTACAAAGGGTATGAGGTCTTCATTAACTTGGTTATGTCCATTATGGCGTGGTCTCAATGGTCGAATGGTGAGATAGCTGGCCATAAATGGATTTCTATCCATTCAGAGCATTGATATAACAGTTATAACGTTCCCCAATGACTATATTTCTTCATCATGGTGAAGTGCCACATGTCACTGTTTTGGTATCCCAACGAAGCTCCAATTTTGCAAATTTTCCTTCTGTGTGGTTGCCTCTGGAACTTTCTGTAACTTTTCAATCTTAGCCCTCTTCTTACTTAGCTTTATATCCTTCTTTCCAGTGAGCTTCATCTCAGTATGCATTTTTCCATTCTTATTCTTATCTTCTTTTAACATAGTTACTTCACGCTATTGAAATTCTTTCCTAAGATTCGAGGGTGATACTTCTTCTTTGTCTGGGATAAGTACTTCAGTCTTCTGTGAGTCCTCTAATGTTCTTGCAGCTTCGACATTTGGGCCTCTAGTGTTACATATCTTCGATCTGTTCTTCTGTTCTGCAATCAAGTGTGCGATCCTTCTGGTCATGAAATATTTTAACTCTTGTTTCTTCTGTTCCAAAACTTCTTCTTCTTCCTTCTGTCTAGCTTTATCTCTATCAATCCAAGGTTTTCCTAGTAACATGGTAAATAGGGTGCTGTCTTCAATAAATTTAATAATCTCAAAATCTTCTTCTATCAAAGTTCCATTAACGTTCATAGGTATGCGAGTGAGCTTCCCACATAGGTTTATCAGCTTTCCTCTGAATAGTCCTACTCCTCCTAATGAAGGGATCATAGCAGGCTTCCCTATGGCTTCCCAAATTCTTTCTGTCATGATATTCACATGTGTTTCTTCATCCAGAACACAGTCAATGTTGAAGTCTCCTATTCTTACTTCAATGCATTCTTTTTCCTTGAAGATCTCTGATAGTCTGACATGTTGATCGTGATTCAGGGTTTCATTTATTTGCAACAATACTTTCTCTGATTCTTCCTGGGATTTTGCCATTTTTGGATCTTCCTTATGGTTTTCTTTATTCAGATTCATTTCTTCTAGTTTAGAAATCATTCTAGGGCAATCCAACACTTCATGGTCCATAGATTTACAACAAAGACAACTAGGTCTTTTCCCAGGGCATTCCTTAGCAAGATGTCCTGGTCTTTTGCAACTATAGTAGAGGGTTAATCCTCTCTTTATTTTAAATGATCCCTAGCCTTTTCAGTACTGCACACTAGGATCATGGTAGTTAACCTGCAAAAAATTCTTTCTAGGATCCTGCATCCATTTGTTAGTCCAAACATTATTTCTATGCATAGGTATAACATATATTTCACTATTCTTATCATATCTACTCATATCGAGCCTTCTTTCATCTATTAGTGCCCTAGTTTTCAAGCTAGGATAGAACCTATCAAACATACCTAGATCCATACTTTAGAAACAAACATTTCCACTTATCTTACTTCTACAGAGCACAAAGCTTCCAGATCTAAAACTTTTCACTATTCTTACCTTTATCAGAGCACAGAGCTTGTAGATCTTACCTCTTTTAATCATAAATTCTCACTTTTACCTTTCTTAGAGCACAAAGCTTTCAGATCTTTCTTCTCTCCTTCATATCTGACTTCTTTTCTTAAGATCAAGCTTCTTTATTTTAGCACAAATATTTATAAATCAAGTAGAATACTGCGCACTAGAGTGACAGATCTATGCACAAATCTTTCACAACTTTCGGATGAATCTTTGCACAAATCTTCTTTTTTCTCAGTTCCTAGCAATCAAAACTTCAGGTCCTAGCAATGGAACCATTTGTTGGCACAGGGGCAGACCCATGGTTCAACACTACAACAATGCACCAACAAAACCCTAACTACCAACCCTTTTGGAAACACCTACGAAGCCGATGAAGTCTCACCCGAGGTAGAGGTATAGGTGGTTGCATGACTCAAGTGTCTGCAATGTCAGCTGGGACACAGATATGTGATTATAATACTTAATAGAGAAATTAGCATCAATAGTTCATCAATATTCAACCAATAACTACTATGCAGATAGAACATAACATCACATCATTTAGACTGATCTAATGTAATTAAGCACTTAGCACAAACAGAGGGATCATATCTAGCAGAAGAAAGAACTAAGCACATTCATAGAAGTCATATCTAACATTCATAGTGCAAAGCATAAGAAGATTATCTATCTATGTCAAAACACTTAGCTAGAGGGTCATAAACACATTAAGACAAGCACAAATCATAACAACACAGTATTTACGTGGTTCACCCCCACCTTAAGGCTACATCCACCAACTCTTATTCTTTATTGTCTTCAGTCAATCAGTTACAAGCATAGAGCCTCAAAACCCTTACTCCGGATGGGATAGAAGATCTGCACAACTCGCTAGATCCTTCTTCCTTGCGTTCAAACACTAAGCCTTCCATAGTCTTGCTACAATGACTTGCACTTAACTCTGCAAGTTTCACACATTATACACAAAGCCTTACAATTCTTGTTCACACAGATCCAGCTCTTGGCACTTAGCCTACTTGCATACTAACATCACATAGATGCCTTTATTCTTTCTTTACATTGCCTATACATCTATTTATACATACAAAATAGGCCTAAACACGGGTAAACCCATGGGCCAACATCCCAATCCCATTACATAATCCCAAAAACCCAAAAAGGAGCCAAAAAGGGGCTGGGATCCTGTGATCTCCACTTCGTCTTGCGCTCCTCCTTCGACAGGCTGTCGAAGTTCAAAATAGGTCAACATGACCAAGAATCTCCCAAAGCTTGGTCAAGGGCCAACACTCAACCATACAAACGTATGGTGTCGGTTCATGCTGAGAGCGATGTTCCTCATGTTGAAGTTGAGGGGATCTTGTGGAATGCACAACCTCTACCTTGCGTCGATAATCCCATTGTACTACTTGGATAATTCTGTGTTATTGAAGGCTGAGTTCTACGAGTCCATCCTGGAATTCCAAGGCTGAAACATATTCACAAGGAACCCCTTGTCTTCTAGTGCCAATGGTCTTCCATTGGGTGGATTCCACTTTAGCATTGTGAACGCCATCAACATGTATCCGTATGTGAAGGTGCCTCCCTTCTCATGGGCTTCCTTGCAAGCCACGAGTAGTTCCTCGAGCAGGTAACTACACCAGTTGAATACAACACCATTGACACAAAAATATATTACTGACAATGCATTCAACATGCATTCTCCCTTGTAATATGACCTCATAACCTTGCTGGCTATGATGTAGCAGCCAATCCTGATTGTCTCTGGTAATATGGGGTCAATTTTGGCTGTGCACCCCCCCTCCATGTGTGGAAAATTTTATAGAGGCTGGGCTCCCCTTTCTTCTTTCCATGCTTGCTGGGATCCTGGAATCCTTTGGACACATCCTTACCTTCGAGGGAAAGTCTAGTAAGCTAATGAATGTATTCAACGTGGATTGGATACCTCCTATCCAACCAGAGACTTCGATCGTGCACCCTGTTGATTAGGGATTTGGTGCATTGTGCAACATCACTTGTAGTACCAAACAATGGCAGGTTTCTGAGGTTCATGATAGTTGAGGTGAATAGGTTGATAAATTCAGGCTTTGGAACGAACTACATGCCTCCCAACTCGTCTGGAGCGATACTTCAAAAGACATCTATGTTCATCTGGGGGAACAAGACTGGGTCTGTTAAGTCAAGATCAAGGAGCTTGACCTGCTCCACCTTCCCCTTTAGATCACCCATGACCTCGACTCGGGGGTCGTAGAGATCATTTGGTACTGTGTCTTTGGATATGGCTCCTCAGCTTCCTGTAGCTCTCGACATTATGGGTTCTGGATATGATCAAATTTCGCAACGAAATAAGGATTTGGTGGTCACAACTATAGGTCTCAGGGATACATAGGCTTGCTCACTCTTTGGAATTCAAAAATTTCTAAGTTCTTTGAAAACAATGCGTTCTATGACAAGTTCTCAGAGACTTATACTCGGGCTTAGTTGGAAAGTTCAGTAATAACTGTTGTTCATCGTGACCATCTGGATGAAACTTGGATTTGATTTGTTCGACAGGATGGGTCAACAGGGTAAATCCTATTGGGTGATTCTGGCATTTACTGTACAAGTTGGATAGGGATGTAGCCAATTTCAGACCTTTTCATATGACAGATGGGAATCCCAATGCGAATACCGATGACATCTTCGCGTATCGTGGCTTTATGGCTTAACTGAATTCAGATGGTGCACTGTAATAACAATAAAGGCTATGACTAGACTGGGTTTGTGTGGTACATGGACTCATATTGCGTTCAGATTCGTTCTCCCTCCGAACACAAAAGGGTCCCCATCATATTAATGATTGTCATTAATGGGTTCTTTACGTTTATGATCCTGTGCTACTGAGTAAGAAGTTCTGCATCAAACAACACTTAGACAAAAAATGGAATGAACTACATGTCACGACACAACACTGTACACATCGACTTTATTAACTGAATTTACAAAAATTGAAGAAAACTCAAATCTAACTATTATACATGCTCTTTCGAACTAGAGCAATAGTCCTTTTTTCTCAGTTCTGAGACATATAGGTTTTTCGACGAGCACCATTCACCCATCCTGGAAGCAACATACCATCCAGTTGCGCACGTCTGACCGCTCTTGAAGGTTTGGTTTCCACAACTACAAATGGTACCAACCAATGCATGGACAACTTTCCAAGATGCTTCTGGTACAGACTGTCATAAATAATAACCTTCTCTCCTTGTGCAAATACTTTAGTCTTAATGTGTCTGTCGTGCCAATATTTTTTCCTTTCTTTCTCAATGGACTGATGGAAGTCTGCTAAAAATCTGGTCTCCTCAAGTTATTGTAACTCCATGAGTCTTTTTACAACTGACTCTTCCTTCGACATGTGTGTGATTTGTGCAATGTACAAACTTGGAGTAATGAATTCTGCAGGCAACACAACCTCTTTCCCATAAACTAGATGAAATGGCATGTACCTGTGGAGTTTCTTTGTGGTTGTCTTGTAAGCCCATAGTACTGCTGGAACTCTATTATCCCAATCTTCCTAGTTTTCACAAAAGACTTTTGTTAACCCTCTCTCTAGAATCTTGTTGAACGCTTGTATTGTTCCATTGGCTTGCAGGTGGTAGGGGTTTCTTTTGTGATGTTGGATCAAGAACTCTGCTATAAGCTTTGCTATAGTGCTACTAATAAAATGAGCTCCCTGATCACTAGTTAAAATCCTAGGACATCCAAATCGAGTGATAATATTCTCAAAAATGAACCTAGCAACAACATTGGTCAAGCAGTCCTAAACAACTGCTGCCTCAACCCAACGTGTAAGGTAGTCAGTTGCGGTAATAATGTATCTAGCCTTTGAATGCTTAGCTGTGGGGTTGATTGGTCCAATGAAGTCAACTGCCCACTTCTCAAATGCCTATAGAGCTCGAACTGGTTGAAGTGGTAATTCATCTCATCGTGACGACTTACCCACTCTTTGAAAAACATCGCATGATATAACATATACCTTTTCATCCTTGAAGAGTGTTTCCCACCAAAGTCCATCTTGGAGGACTTTCTACGTAGTAGCCTTTCCTCCTACATGACCTCTCGCAACTCCGATGTGGCACTCCCACAGTATATCCTGCCTTTCATGATCCAAGACACATCTTCTGAGGATACTATCTAGTCCCAATTTATACAAATTCCTTACAATCAATTGATAGTCCGCTGCTCTAACAACCATATGGCGTTTTTGGGTAGGCTCTTGTACTTAAGAATACTTCTATGTCCTCCAGGTACTCTGGTATGGCCTCAACCTGGAACATATCTGAATCTGGGAGTTGATCGTCAACTACTCCGCCACTTTCCCCTGACTCTAATCTAGATAGGTGATCACGTCCTATGTTGCATATTCCTGGCTTAATAATTACTTCAAAAGAGAATTCCTGAAATAGTAGCAACCATATAAAAATTCTCCCTTCCAATAACTAGATATTTCAATGCAGAATGATCAATAAAAAACTTAAAATGAGAACCTAAAAAATAATGTCTAAATTTATGCAAATCATAAATCATGGCTAAACCCTCCCTTTCTATCATCGTGTAGTTGCGCTCAACTTGTGATAACTTCCTGCTCGCAAAATAGATAGGATGATCCATGGCTCCATCTCCAAGTTGCACTAAGATAGCTCCTAAGGAAATAACTGAAGCATCTACGTGGACATGAAATTAATTTTCCCAGTTTGGGAATATAAGAATCGGTGCCATGCTGAGCTTCTCCTTTAGGGTCTTGAACGCTTTATCACATTCTGGAGTCCATTGGAACAATAATGTTTTCATATCTTCTGATGAACCTGTGGTAGTACCCTGTGTGTCCCAGCGTGGAGTGCAACTACTTAGCACTCATATGTGGTGGCATGTTCACAATGACCGTGATTTTGGCCGGGTCTACCAGTACTCCCACTCGACATACTATGTAGCCTAACAAGTTTCCATGTGGTACATAGAATATACACTTTCCAAGATTCAATGATATCTACAATTCTCTGCATCTATCAAACATCAAACGTAACAACGCTACATGTTCCTTGAGAAAACTATATATCGTCCAATCGTCCATATAAACTTCTATAAACTTGTGAATAAACTCTTTGAAAGTTGCTATTACAATCCTGGAGAAAACTACAGGGGCGTTCTGTAATCCAAATGGCATCACATTGTATGCAAAAGACCCCCATTCTATTATGAATGTGGTCTTCTTTTTGTCCTCTTCGACAATCCTTACTTGGTGGTAGCCTGAAAATCCATCTGTGAATGAGTGAGCTTCTCTCCCTACAACTTGTTCTAGCACCTCATCAGTAAAAGGTGTTGGGAAAGGATCATGCACCCAGGCAGAGTTAAGGCTTCTATAGTCTACACAGATGCTGATATCCTCTATGCCTTTCTTGCTTTGGATGACTATTGGGTTGACCCATTCTGATTCTTCCACTGCAAAAATAAGTCTAGCCTCCAACATATTGTCTATCTCCTTCTTAATCTTATATTTTACTCTAGGGTTAAGGAAGTATGGTCTATGCCTCAAAGACATTGATCCTGATTTTAATTCAATTTTTATTTCTCCCATAACTCCATTGATCCCCTTTAACTCTGAAAAGGTCTTTGGGAATAAATCCTCATACTCCCACAACAAACTCTGTATTTGTTGACTAGTTTTATCATCCTAGTAATCTCCCACCATAGCTATCTTAGGTTTCTCTGTGGTCCCTATATTGACTTTGCACAACTTTAATGGGTGATTATAAGATTTTTCTATTTGACTGGGTATGATTTTCTGGATTTCTCTGTTCCCTTATATCTCTTTAATGGATAGGTTTTTCAATTCCTCTAAATCATATGGGATTTCTGAATCCCTGGAAATATTGTAGCATTCTATAGGCTTCTTGTCTAAGGTTAGGTGAATTTTAGTTTGAAGTTATCGACTATGTTTTTCACATACCACTAGGTTTAGTCTCTAATTACTATTGTCTGCAAAAAGAAATTCTTTAATTCTTTGCAGGACTACTTCAAGCGTAGGGTACTTACTTGTGAATGAGAAGTCCTTGCATAAGTGATCTGCCAACATTTTCCAGTCACTTGTTCATCTTCTGGTTTCTTCATGTATGAATCGAGCTTTCAGGATTGGACCTAGTGAGTGGGGAAATACCTGAACCCAAAAGAGAGAGGGTATTTCCGCAACTTGCCATTGTGTCACACACTATTCAATATGTTCTTTAGGATAAGATTCTTTGCTAAAAAATTGTGCAACTTGGAAATCCGTCTGCATCTCTAATTCTGGCTACTCCTTATTCTGAAACCTATAGTTTATATCTTGCTTCACATCATCCCAATTTTTGAGTAAGGATTTATGATTGGTACACCATATGGAAGGGGTGTTTTTGGCACAGGGGTAGACCCAGGGTTCGACTCTAGTAGTGCACCAACAAGCCCCAACTACTGGCCCTTTCAGCAACACTTGCGAAGCAGATGCATTCTCACCTGAAACAATTATGAGGGGGTTACAAGATAGATATGTCTACAACCAAAGGGAATATCAAGTGGACCTAACCCAAGAACAACAAAACATTTATATATCACTTATCAACTTAGATATATTCTGGACATCTACTTATCAAATCTAAAGAAGTAATGCAATCACAGTATATCAATGACAAATACGAAATACCAATTACACACAACATAAAATATACGTGGTTCACCCTGTCTTTAGGGCTACGCCCATAAAACTGTGCTATAATATATTGAGGTAAAGAATACAGTTCTTGTCTACACTCTTAGATATCATATCTTCTTTCTTCTCCTCTATTTCTCTTCCCTCCCTATTCACCTAGCTGCAGGGTTGATCTTCGCACCCAGCTGAAGATCTTACAATACCATAAGGCTCCCACACTTAGCACTTATCTCTCACAATACAATAATCACTCACATCAACAATGATAACCTATATTGATACCAACCCGACCCAGGTCCTCTTGAACTCTATTTATAGATTACAATATCTCATCGACAACCTTAGGCCGAAACCTAGGTGTCCAAAACCCTAGATACCAAAACCCTAGGTGTCTAAAACCCTAGGTCAACTTGACCCATATTTCCAAGTCTTCGCCAGCCTGTCTTTCCTTCCTTCTTGCATGGTGCTCCAAAGCATCCAATGGCACATTTTTCTTCTTGTTGACATGTCCACGATCCTTCTTCCTTGCTGACTTGTCATCCTCGATATCCTCATCCAACGACTTTCTTTCTCGGGCTTCGATCCGTCTTTTCTGCTCTTTTTCTCACTTTGACCCAATAATAGTCATTGTGTCTTCCGCGAAGTTGACATTCTCCATTTTATTTCTTGATCTTCACATACTTCCATAACCAAGGGCCAACAAACCCCCAACACTCACTTGTGACTCATCCCGAGGCACTTCAAATCTGATATTCCTATTTTACTTTGACTCCAGGATGCGCAGTGCAACCTTTTCTTTATGCTTTATGCCTCCTCTTCCTCCTTGTGAAAACTGTCTTTTCTGTGTCTGGTACATAGTTTCAACTACACCTGGTACCTAGACCCTTTTCTTCATGCTTCAACTGAGAGCTGCGAGGTAGCTGGTTTTCATAGTACAACTTCAACTGACTTCCATTCACTAATCCTTCCTTCCATTCTCCATTCAACGTCTTCAATTGTGCAGATCCTCCCTCTGTAGCATAAGCGATCTCATATGGCCCTATCCAATGAATTCTAAACTTTCCAGGATGTTTTATGAACTTGCTATCATAGACCAGCACTAGGTCTCCTTATCTAAATGCCTTCTGCTTGATGTGGCTATCATCGTATTCCTTCTCTCTTTCCTTCTGTACTTGCTAATGGAATCCTGCAATGAAACGATCTTCCTCAAGTTCGTCTGACTGTGAGAGCGTCTCTTGAACAACTCTAGTGTCATCCATATCTGTAAAAGCAACAATTCTCAGGCTTGGTACCAGATATTCCATGGGAACAACAGCTTCAAGACTGTATACCAGCTTGAAGGGGGTCTGCATTGTTAGGTTCTTGCAAGTGGTTCGATAGGCCCATGACACTGGTGGTACTCTTAAATCCCAATCATCTCTATTCACACAACAAATCTTGGTTAGTGCTGTCTCCAAGATCTTGTTGAATGCTTCAACTGTCCCATTTTCTTGAGTATGGTACGGTGTTCTCTTCTAATGGTGGACTGCAAATTCTTTAGTCAAGGCTTCAACTTCCTTATTTATGAAATGTGTTCCTTGATCACCCATGAGGATCTTTGGGCATCCAAACCTGGTTATGATGTCATCAAATATGAAGCGCACAACTATAGTTGCACTAGAGTCCTTGACTTCTCTTGCTTTGGCCCATATGGTCAAGTACTCTATTGCAATGATGATGTACCTTGCTTCTGTATGCTTTCCTGGTGGGTTTATAGGTCCAACAAAGTCAATGGACCATTTCTCAAATGATTGTAGGGTCGGTTGTGGTACCAATGGAATTTCATCTCTTCTGGATGATTTCCCACCTCTTTTGCATACATCGTAGGCTCTAGAATAGTCTTTAGCATATCTATGTAAGGTAGGCCACCAAAGGCCATCTCTAAGAACCTTCTACACAATTGCTTTCCCTGCAAAATTTCCTCCTGCGATGCCTTCATGAGATTCTACGAGGATCAATGGTCGTTCTTCCTCCATAATTCATCTTCACAATATCTCATCCAGTCCCATCTAATATAGATGTCCAAGTATGAGTGAGAAATATGCAACACACACTACTAGTTGTTTCTTCTGTGGAATTGTGTACTCAGTAGGTGCCATTCCTATTGATAGGATCTGGCCTATCGATGCGAAGTGATCATCGATCTTTCTAATGGCTAGTAGTTGTGCATCTAGCAGCGTATCTTCCAAATTAGTGAGCTCTTCTCCATGTTCCAACCTCGACAAGTGGTCAGGACCCCTATTCATTCTTCCTGGTTTTACTATGATCTCAAAATCATATTCTTTAAACAACAGAAGCCATCTGCATATTCTTCCCCCCCAACAATGGCTTGTTGACTAGGTACTTCAGCACAGAGTGATCAGTAAATATTTTAAAGTGTCCTCCCAACAAATAGTGGCAAAATTTCTGCAGTGCATACACCATGGATAATCCCTCTCTTTCAGTAGTGGTATAATTAATCTTAGCTGTGGATAGCTTCCTCCTAGCAAAGGCTAACAGGTGGTCAATGTCTCCTGTTCCTGGTCGTGCTAACACATCTGCCAATGCAATGGATGATGCATCAACATGCACATGAAACTCCTTGGTCCAATCTAGGAAAACCAGAATGGGCCCAGTAACCATTTTCTGTTTCAGTGTGTCGAAGCTCTGCTGGCATTCTTCAGTCCAACTAAACTGACAATCCTTTTCCAACAGCTTCTCCATGGGTGTTGTAATCTGAGCATATCCCTTAATGAGCTTCTTGTAGTAGCTTGTGTGTCCCAGCGCAGTGCGCAACTGTTTAATTGTTGTAGGAGGGGGTAGATCAACTGTAATGGTGATCTTGGATGGATCTACCAGCAGTCCTTGCTTACATACAATATGTCCTAAAAGAACTCCAAATGGTGAAAATAAAATGCAGTTCTTCAGATTCAAATAAATTTGACACTGCCTGCATTTATCCAACATTAGCCTTAGACATTCAATGTGATTTTTCAACAAACTAAACACAGTCCAATCATCAAAGTATGCTTCTAAACATTTATGCAGAAATTCCTTGAATGCTTCGACCACCACCCTGGAAAATATGGCTGGGGCATTCTTCAATCCGAATGGCATCACTGTATATTGGTAGGATCCTCATTCTGTTGCAAATGTGGTCTTTTGGTGATCTTCCTTGGCAATTCGGATTTGATGGTATCCTGCAAATCCATCTGTAAAAGAATATATTTCTTGGCCTCCCACATTATCTAACACTTCGTCAGTGAATGGTGTAGGGAAGGGGTCATACAAACAAGCATCATTCAACTTCCTAAGATCTACGCATATCCTGATTTATCCTGTTTTCTTTTCTTGCACCACCATAGGGCTTATCCACTCTGATTCTTCCACAGGTTCTATAATCCATGCTTCCAACATTCTGTCAAGCTCAATATTCACTTTTTCCTTATATTTAGGGTTCAATCTGTAAGGTCTCTGTTTGACTAGTCTAGCATCTTGTTTTAAAGGGATCCTCATATCTCCCATAGGCCCTCTAATGCCCTTCATATAAATGAACTTGGTTGGAAACAAGTCCTGATATTCATGCAGTAATTCTGTAATTTTATCAATGGTAGCAACATCCCAGTAATCTCCAACATTTTCAAATTTTGGTGTCTGCTCTGTTCCAATATTGACCTTCTTAATATTGATTGGCTGTCTAATGAATGGAAGCTTGACTACTGGTCCTTCCACATCTATCTGGCTCTCTATTTCTGCGATGTTCACCTTCCTAGGATCATCGTCTTCTTCGGTATTGATGTTGTAACAACCTTGCAGTTTCTGGAGAGGCACAATCCATTCATCCTCTTACTTTTCTAAGGAAAGGTTGGATACCTCCTCGAATACTTTATGTCTCACAATATACAATGCTTGATATACTGAAGGAAATTGAATTTCAAATAAGAATGTAGTTATAAAATTCTGAGTCATACCTTTCCAATCTATGGTGATGAGGCACAATTCTGCTTGAAGGTACCAGTTGATAGGTTTCATGTCCAAAGTGTTAATGAATTTGTGCACCCATTGTTCTTGAGGAATTTTTCTCTAGGCTTCCTCACAGCTTCGCACATGGTCCTTTGGGAAACTTCGACCTGTGTAGAGAACTTCACAACCCTCTACTTGTGCTGAGAATCATACTGTCATCAGAGTACAACATTGTACCCAATCTGTAATATTAATTTTGTGTGTCCCCCACAATCTTTCTGGTGTGGCTTTCAAGGCCTCATACATTGCCAAAAACCTTTTTTGTGTTGGTACACTTGCTTCAAAGTCTGATAGGAAGGCTTATAACAGAATCAGACCATCAAATGTGGGTAGGTTATTTACTGTTGTGCCGATCCAATGAACTTCTCTGGTTAATATTGTTGGAAGATTGGTTGTTGTCATTGATGTCAACCCTAGTCATGGGTTTTGGACCAGAAGATTGATGAAGTTATTTGGACATGAAGGAAAATGAAAATGAAGATACAACACCCATGGATGGATAGTATACATCATTCT
>ML779927.1:432282-442942 GCA_009831015.1 Picea engelmannii | reverse complement strand
TCCCTTGAACAAAAAGTATTGATTATTTCTCATATATTGTGCATGGTATATTGTGGTGTACTGGTGTAACTCTTATACTATTGTTCATTTCTCATTGAATATAATTGAATGGTTTAATTATAAGTTGAAAAAGGTTTTAAATTTTACTTGATACTAATTCACCCCCCTCTTAGTATCAACAAATATAGCACATCTCCTTGTAGATACTTCATACATCTGGTTCTGTCAGTTCTCCAATGCTTATTGTGAGTCTGATGAGAATGCACTGTCACTTCACAAGCTTATATTCCCATCGACTGTAGGATTAATGTAATCCCACTGTCTGGCTGTTAGCTTGTATATGTTTTCTAGTGCGTATGAACAATCTTCTTCTCTGATGGGCTCTGTGTATCGCTGACCTTCATTTGGATCTAAAGGTGCAATGACCCTAAGGAAATATATTTCAAAAGTCATACATATTTTATTTAAGTCAACAACAATAGAGTTATTGAAGGCCCAATCAATTCCTAATAGCGTAGGGTAAGGGAAACTGTCATCAACTATTTCAATTACCTCAAAATCTGCAAATGTTCTTACTCCATCAATGTCCACAGGGACATGCTCCAATCATCCAAATGGGCTGACATCTTGCTGGTTAGCCATCCTAAGCATGGTAGGGGAATAAATAAACTTCGGTTTTCCCATCTGTTCCCAGGTTTTCTCCGTCATGACATTGACCTCCGACCCTAAGTCGAGGACCACATAGTCTATCTCATACTCTCCTATTTGAGCGTTCAAATGTAATTCCTTATTTGTCCTTCTCTTTTGACCAATTTGGTGTACTTCTCTATTCAACGAGGGGTCTATATTTCCTAGATCATATTGTTTGATTATATTCTGTAGTTCTTGTACAATGTTTTCATCCTGAATCAATTGAATACAAGTGTATAGGAATTCCATGAGCTTGCTTACCTCTTTTCCTTCTCCTGGCGAAGGAGACTGATCAAATGTTACAGGAATTCCATATTCTCTCACTTATGGTCTTGTCTTTGATGTAGAGCCTTGGTTTCCTCTGAATTCTTTCCTAGCTTCCTCAAACATCTGTCTTTCTTTCTTTGCATCAAAAGTTTGGGTCTTCTCTGCATCTTTTCGGATTCCCGAATCTTCTGTAGTCTTCCCTTGTGTCAATATGTCTTCTCCTATAAAAATGCATCCTCTAGTTATAAAAATGACTCTAGGGTCATCTCCGTGAGGTTCAACATAGATCAATTTCACTTGTGGGTTCTGCTGGGGTCCTCGTCTTTCCTGAAGCTTAGCTAGCAATATAGGACAATCTTCTATAACATGGTCAAATGAGGTGTAGTAGCTGCAAGTAGTACAAGGGTTATGAAAATCCCTTGCAAGGTGTCCAAGTTGTGCATAGTTATAACATATGATATATCCTCGACCTCAACCCATTCCTCCTCCTCGTCCTCTTCCTCTGAATCCACCGCGAGGATTGAAGTTTCCTCTTCCTGGAGAGTTGTACTGCATAGTGTTTCCTTCTTGCTGTACTTTTCCTTGGATCTTATATATGTCTCTTGACCTTTCATGCATGAGATCATAAGCCCTACAATCCCTATCATCATGTTCTACAGACTTACAGAATGTACAATATAAATTTGTAGGTGTCTAAACATACTTTTGCATATAATAGCACTCACCAGTACAATGTCTGTTTCTGCATACCTCACAAGGTGACTTGCTTCAAGGGGCTCAGAGCTCCAGAAGAAAAATATTCATTGAATAAAGGGAAACATTCCTTGTCATGACCTTCTAATATGCATCTGACACACCAGATGTTTTCTCTTTTATATTTTCCCTTGTCTTTCTTCATATCTTAGACCTGCAGAGACAAGCTAGTTAGCTGACTCAGGATCTGACTCATACCTGAACTGGATTCTCCCAATGGGGATGATTCTAGCTTCATGGCAATCTCCAACACCTTAGTCTATGAAGCAATATTCTATTGCATTAGGGAAAATCTGATGTGTGGTAGAAGGGAAGCAATGAACCATTCCTTGTTCTGCTCGTCTGGGATCTGAAAAGTTAATCAGCCTGTTAAGGTCTTGAATCTCTGATCGAACTCCCAAACAAGTTCAACTACCTTCTGCTTGATCTCTTTCAGCTCTATGATACATTGGGATTTTGACTTAGGTTTCTTGAATTCTGCAATCAACGCGTTCTTGATATTATTCAATGGCTTAGGCTGTGCAAGTCCTTGGACAAGTTTCATGTACCAACTCAGTGTGCGATCTCTGAGAGTTGTACTGTACTGGGTTATTTTGACAACTTCATTTGTGACATTCTTAATGTTCCATATGGCTTCACATAGAAACCAATGCTGATAGGGATCTTCAAATCCATCTCCCCTAAATATAGGGAGTCTCATCTCATCTACCATATATATTCCTAGGGTTCTCGACTGAATGTGTGGTGGACTACTATTGACAGTGCTTTGGATACTCTAGTGATTGGGATTACTCTGGTTACTGAAGACTAAATCAACATGAAGGATAACAATACTTACTTCGATGGTCTGCGCAGTTTCTAAGTTTCCAGGTTCTCCTCGACAAAGTTCTTCAGCTTGTCCTTCCTCTATCCTGGCAGGTTCTGAATGTTATTCGTCCATTAGATCTTCTTATTCTCCACTGTAGAAACCCTCCTCCTCGTAGTTCTTCTTAAAAAAGTTTGTAAGGTGGACCTCTCGAAACACTCTCCCACTGCACGTATGTCCAGCTTCTGTGTCACTGTCGCTATCCAAATTCTTTAACATTAGCTTTTCTAGATCTGACCAGTCTACTGTATCTTCAAGATGTTCTTTTCATGCAATAACATCTTGAGTCTCAACTTCAAGAATTGTAGAAATTTTCCTCTGGGTCCCTTGAAGAAACATCTTTCATCTTGGTTGTATGACTCTACTCTGTCAACATCAAACTTTGTGATGTACCCTCCAATGGTACTATTGAACCAGTGATCTACTGCTCGTGATATGGTGCTATCAGATTTCTTGACCTTCTTGATCAAATTCGATGTCCAAACCACAGGAAGTCTAGATCAGATATCGAACTAGGTATCAACTAATATAGCTAGTGACTCATATAGCTCCTGATGGAACCCTCCAAATAATATCTCATGTATATCAATGAAGATATATCTTTCTATCCAATCCTCAGTGATAATATTAGGGTTCTTATTCTGGGCTTCAACAAAGTCCTTCTCTTGATCCTCTATCCACTTTTGAATCTCTGTCTTCGATGGAAACCGCCTTGACATTCCCTTAAAAAGAATCCTGTCCCGACAACGGAACCATTTGTTGGCACAAGGGCAGACCCATGGTTCGACTCCAGGAGTGCACCTACAAGCCCTAACTACTGTCCCTTTTGGTAGCACCTGCGAAGCATATGCAGTCTCACCCGAAGCAGTTATGAGGGGGTTGCAGGACATAGATGTCTACAACCAAAGGGAATATCAAGTGGATCTAACACAAGAACAACACAACATTCATATATCACTTATCAACTTATATCTATTCTGCACATCTACTTATCATATCTGAAGAAGTAATGCAATCACAGTATATCAATGACAAATACAAAATACCAATCACACACAAAACAAAATATATGTGGTTCACCCTCTCTCTAAGGATACGTCCACATAACTGTGCTATAATATATTGAGGTAAAGCATACAGTTCTTATCTACGCTCTTAGCTATAAAATCTTCTTTCTTCTCCTCTCTTTCTCTTCCCTTCCTGCGCACCCAACTGCAGGGTTGATCTTCACCCCTAATTGAAGATCTTACAATACCAGAAGGCTCACACACTTAACACTTTTCTCTCACAATACAATAATCACTCACATAAAAAATGATAACCTATCTTGATACCAACCCGACCCAGGTCCTCTTGAACTCTATTTATACATTACAATATCTCACCGACAGCCTTAGGACAAAACATAGGTGTCTTAAACCCTAAATACAAAAACCCTATGTATCTAAAACCCTAGGTCAACTTGACCCATATTTCCAAGGCTTCTCTAGCCTGTCTTTCTTTCCTTCTTGCGTGGTGTTCCAAAGCATCCAATGGTAGATTTTTTTGCTTGCTGACATGTCAATGATCCTTCTTCCTTGTTGACTTTTCATCCCCGATATCCTCATCCAACAAATTTATTTCTTGGGATTCGCTCTGTCTTTTCTACTCTTTTCTCACTTCGACCCAATAATAGTCACTGTGTCTTCCATGAAGTTCGCATTATCCCTTTTCTTTCTTGATCTTTGCATACTTCCATAACCAAGAGCCAATAGGTGTCCTGGAGGGATAAATATACTACTGAGATCCTTTGATCCTCCACTACCTTTTATTCCATGCCGACAGAAAACTATCGAGTCCTGAGGTACCATCATATACTTGGTGTTCTATGACAACAGTCCCGACCCATCTGGTTTCCCCAACAGTTGCGCATCTACTTGAGAATATTTTGTATGAGCCTTGATGCCAACTATCAAATTCCAATTTGAATCTTTGGCCACTATATGTATACTCCTCCAACTTACCAATACATCATTAGTAGGATTTATGTAATCGTCTCTTGTTCGTGCTGTTACAGTGTACAATTGGTCCAAGTATTCTCCCTCCATAATTTTCTATGTCGTATCCATATATCTGGGGCCTACATACATATCCAAGGGTTGAACTACCTTGATCCATTCTGCTTCAAATGTCATGGTATCTTTCATTAGGTCGATTACTGCATAGTTTTCATATGCCCTATCAATCCCAAGTAGTGCAGGGTAAGGGTCCTTATCCCCCATGATCTCAAACACCTCAAAGTCAACTATTGTTTTCACTCCCACAACATCTATTTCCACACTCTCTAGTCTTCCTATGGGGAAAATACAATACTAGTTGGCCATCTTTAGCTGGATTGGGGAATATCTCAACTGGGGTTTTCCTAGGGATTCCCAGGTATTTTTAGGCAGAATATTCGCATCAGATCCTAGATCCAACATGACATCCTTAATCTCAAATTCGTCTAACTGGGCTACCAGTTTGAATTCTTTTCCAGTTCATACTTTCCTTCTCTGCACCCTCTGAGTACTCTTCTCAGGAAGGTTGGTCCTTATTCCTTCTTCAACGGGTTCTTCATTCCCTAAAAGTAGGTATAACACATTGCACAACTTCTCTGTTAATTGGTCATCCCCAAGAATATCAGAGAATAATTGAAACCAAAGGTCGACTACATTTTGAGGTTGTTCAGGTTGTCTTAGTGTGACTACAGGGTTTCTGGGTGTAGGGGGTGGAGCATGGGTTTGCATAATCTTAGGGTAAATAATAGGCCGTGGGGGTTTCTCTTGAATCTCAAGGCTAGGGATATTTTGAAATACTTCTATGGAATTTTTAAAGAACAAATTTTATTTTAGAGGGTCATACCTATCTTCTTTAGGTGTTTATTTCTAGATCCGAGGTAGCTTATTGGCATCAACTCTTGTCTTTGATCCTCCTTGAGTAACGATATTGAGGTTGGGTAATTTTCCTTTACTAAATCTCTTTATTTCTGAACTGATGAGGTTAGTTCCTCGTTGACGTACCTGATCTTCCCATTTTGCAATTAGTTCTGGGAAGTCTTCAGCTGCGTGCCCATTGGTTCTACAGTGGGAGCACCATGGCCACCTCAGATGAGGATAGTCTCTATCCATATGGAATTTCTCATCATAGTTATAACATCTTCTTGGCCCTCTTCCCCCAGTTCTTCCTCCTCCGAAGTCTCCTCTAGCTCCACCTCCTTGACCTCTTCCCGGTCCTTGAGGGTTTTCATTCACCCTGAATGCTGTTCGGTCCAACCTATTTGCAAGTGTATCCAATGCTCTACATTGATTGGTAGTATGTATGGTAGATGCTCAGAACTCACAATGTACTGTATTTGGTACTATCGAATATTTCTACATAATGGGGCACTGTCTTGGCCCATGCCCATGCATTCGACAAATCTCACAATACTCAACTGCTGGTGCTGCTTGGATCCATGGAAAAGCATGATATGGGATGGGGTTATGGAATGGTAAGTTCACATACACTTTCACAAATCCTCCCATGGGTTATGGTGAGGGTCCCATCATATTCTTAGGAGGCCCCATTCCCCTCATTTGTGGACATTCGTTCACCAAATGTCCTTCTATATAATGTTCGGTGCACTAGACCTATGGTCATCCTCATCTAGGTATCGTCAGTTCTTGAATATTTT
Organism: Picea engelmannii; assembly: GCA_009831015.1. NCBI lineage: Eukaryota > Viridiplantae > Streptophyta > Pinopsida > Pinales > Pinaceae > Picea > Picea engelmannii. The sequence goes on along the minus strand of ML779927.1, from coordinate 436,676 downwards.
TGTAAGCACTGGTATTTTCCCTTGTAGTTGTGCCAAATTCACATCTGCTGTTGGTCTGGTCACTGTTAGGCTCCCAGGATATCTCGCCATGGCTTCAATATTCATTGATTGTTCCAAGGTATCTATCAAAGTGGCTATCTGTTTTTGTGTTAGCAAAATCTGTGTCAGAGGTAGCAATCCCTGAATATACCATTCTCTTTGATGTTCCTCATGGATTGGATGTGCTAAACTCCTTATAGCATCTTTAAACTTCTGGCTGTATTCCCAGGCTGATTCACCTTCCCTTTGCTGGATCTCGTGCAACTCATATAGAGCTTGTTGTTTTGACTGAGGCAGTTTAAACATCACTATGAACCTTGTCCATACCTGGCCAAGTATGAATGATTGACCTTGCATTCCTTGCACTCCTGGCTCAATAATCTTCATGTACCACTTTAGAGAGTGACCTCTCAAGGTAGTCTGGAACTCAAACAACTTATTCGCATCCAGAGTCCCTTTGGATCTCTAGATTGCTTCGCATAAGAACCAGTGTTTCTCCACATATTCATCTCCCTTACCCCATAATTATAGGTATCGGGAAATCAAACCTCCCGCATGACCAACCATTGGTGATATTGTTGTTCTTATCAAAATGAAACCTAACGGTCATGCTTGCGATCCACCAGGGGATCCCAATATCCTCCCTGTACTCGCACTTCTTGGTTGTGACTGACTAACTAATTGAATTGGTACATAATTAGCATAGGAGGGTAGTATCAAACTTACCAATTGTATAGAAGACACTTGGGGTATGGGCGATTCGAGGCTGGATTCTGGGCAATTTTCTTTGATCTAGGGTGTCTCATTTTCTTCCTCTAGAGCGCTCTCTTCAGTCGGATTCTCAATATTTCCTGTTGATATGAAAATAGAAGGCTGACTTGTTATGCTATGCAAGCAGCCCTACTTCATTAAAATAAACTTTACAGGACCTTGCTTCATGTGTTAAAATATACAAAATAAACTTATGTGTTAAGTTCATGTATCTTCTTGTAAATGCTAATGTGCGAAAAAATGTTCTTTTAAATGGTTATATATGTACTTGCAATAAATATGCAACAACACAACTTGCAGCAAACAAACCATCAAACTCAGAACAATCACAACATGATAAAGGAGTTCACCCCCCTCCAGGCTACATCTCCTTGAGCCTCCATAATGGACTTGGCTCTCTGGGATTAATTAGTCAAAAGTTATTTTACAAGCTTCTGCTCAACTCCAATGGAAAAACAAACTGTACCATTGAGATCAGAACACATAAAAACCCCCAAAATGACTAATAGAACTGAAAACGGATCATGGCTCATCCGGGCATGACCTCTTCTACATGTGGCCATAAGCTTCCCTGAGCTTCTCTTTGGAAAAAACACCTGTAAAAGTCCTCAACAACCTCTGAAACCTGTCCCAATGTGTTAAGAGAATATCAATTAGCCAAAAATGATTATTCAATCACAGAAAACAAACATAGGCTCACCAAACCATGTCCTCAAGCAATGAGGGCTTCAAGCTCCCTAGAACTTGCTGAAACTTCAATGGTGAAAAACTCACAGAAGAAGTCTTCAAATGCCCTTGAAAAAAACACCAATGGATCCAGCACGTCCAAAAACCCCTAGCTGGGCTTTTACGACACCTCAATCGGCCAAAAGATGAAGACGTTAGACCTCCTCCATTTTCCTCCTTCAAGCTTTTTGAAACTGGTTCGCCAAAACGCACCTCTGTGTGCATGAACCAGGAACACGCTCCAAAATGCGTGTTAAAACCTAGCCCCACGCATAACCGAAAACCGGTCCAAACTGTAGGATGGTTAGGGCGCCTCCAACCCCCAACCGCCTAGCACTCGGGCACAAGGTTCTTCATATGACCACGCGCCAAAATAGAAAGGGGCTAACCATTTGTAGGCGAATAAGACCATACCACATGGCGTGTCGTTTGAACCGTTCAAACCGCCATTAAAAACAAACCGTGCACACCATTCCACATATGCAATGGTCATATTATATCACCACAAAACCGTGGCTTATAATACAAATCACGCGCCATATATAATCCGTCGGGCTATAATATAGAGCACGGTCGGATGGTTAATGCGAAGGACCATGGGCTGGGGCTAAGCCCCGACCTGACCACCCGTCCGTTTCAAACATTAACACAACTTAAATATTTGTCAAAGCATATATAAATCAAGAACCAACTCGTGGTCCAATGGTCGGGCGGCCATGCGAAGTCGTTGTGCGGGAAGGAGGTCGCTGGTTCGAATCCGGTCGACACAATATATTTTTAATCAAACCAAACAACCAATAAAGGGGTGCCATGTGGCAGCCCGTGACTGGGCCACGTGGCACCTTACCATTTTCCAAAACCATGACACGTGTCGACAAATGATTCGACCACACCTGCCAACCAAAATCTTCCACATCACCGCCACGTATGCTGCTGACATCATCCAACACGTAGGATGATGATGTCACCCTGTGCCACGTGTCACCCTTCCAGTGGTGACACGTGTCACTTCAGGATTGGTCCAATCGTACGCCCAAAAAGACAAAATTTCCTGACACGTGTCATCACCTGGAGCCTCCACGTGTCCTGTACGGACCTGCCACGTGTCCTGTACGAACCTGCCACGTATGCTGTATGGACCTGCCACGTGTCCTGTATGGACTGTATGGACTGTACGGACAGGTATAGTCAGCATCTAAAATTTTTCCCTGTTTGGCTTGGTGAACAAATTGCGATATCTTCTCCATACAGACTCCGTTTGAGAAAGTAAATATACCACCGGAATCAGGAAGACGAGACAGACGCAATGGCACCATTTTCGTCGCATTCTGATCACTTTGAAATTTGAGCAAAATTTTGACCCCTGGTCCAGATTTTGATCACACCTTCCCACTAAAAGGCTTTTGGACCCACAAAATCTTATCTATCTGCTTTCAAGTTATATCAAAATCTTTTCGACAATCACCTAAATACTTTTACATGCCGTGCACTGCAACTGGCTATGTCCTTCAACCACTGCTCTCTGGCTGCTGCTGACCCACTGCTCTCTCTGTGCTTGGAAGACTGCCAACCTTCCCACTGAGAATCAAGTCCCTCTTTTGAAACATTTGGCGTCAACAAAATGAACTCTCCAATGGCTGCAAAAACTTCCTGCGACATCTTGTCACAAGCCAAGCAAACCATCAATCTTGAAAACAAATCATACAAGATTGAAAAATGATGCCAACAAAATCTTTTGTTCTTCAAAAAAATTGTCGCATCTCATACTTTATCAAAGCACATGGCGTTTTCAAAATCAACTTTAAAGTCAATAAACACCATCGACTAAACACAAGTCGAACAACACGATCGACACAACATAGTTGTCAGAAAATCATCAACACCAGTCGAGACTCATTTGAAACATCATATCAACCTTCCCAAACTGACAAGTCGACAAACATGATACATAGTCATGTCACAATCATGAATCACTCATGATGAACCATCACCAGGTTTACTGCTTACACATACATAAAAACAAATGCATGTGCATGACTCTTCAACTCTCCTTCCAGTACAAACATAAGTACATAACCCAAAACATATGGGTACTTAAGAGTTGAATACAAAAAAATATAAATGGCTGCAACTTATTATGCTTCCCATAAATGCACACATAACACTGAAAAGTGCATTTACAACAGAAAAACGCAAGCCTCACTTGCTCAAGAAATCCAACCATTTCTTACCAAGCCAACTCAACGGTGACTTTTTCTGTTGAACATCGTCCTCTTGTGAATCATCTGGACTCACATCGATGATGGAATCTCCTCTTCCATTCTTGCCAATCTCCTTATCCAACTTCTTCTTATGCTGTGGATGAGTAGTTGGATGCAACGTCCAACATTGATCAATGAGATGACCCCGCTTCTGACAATGAGTGCAAACCTTTTGCATCCTCCTTTCACGCTGTCTTTGCTTAGAAAGTTTCCTGAAAGCAGTTAATCTTTTCCAACATTTTGAAACATGATGGTTATACAAACCACAATACGTACATGGATTCTTTCTTCCATTTTTACATACAAAGTTATTATGCTTAACATAATCAAAATCAACTGAATGATAAGCGGAATTATACCTGGAGCATTCACCTTTATCGCCTCTTTGAGGAGGTGAATCTGAAGAGTTACATGCTCTCCTTTGAAGACCATCAACAATGTCCTTGTCGTCATTACTGTCACAACTCTTTCGTTTCACACATTCACATTCATCTTGAACACAAGCCTTGCATGCTGGAGGGATTGAACTTTCAACAAAAGTTCTTGAACTTTCACCTTTAAAGCCTTCTTGAGGAGGTGAACTCGAAACAAAATTTA
>ML779927.1:417758-432048 GCA_009831015.1 Picea engelmannii | reverse complement strand
AAGGGTTTCCTTTGCCTCATGGAGTTGAATCTCCATCTCATGCAACCTTTGCAAAAGCTGGTCTTTCTCCTGCTTCATGGCCATCAACTGCTCTTCAAGGGCAATGTTCTTATTCCTGTCTTCATACATCTCTTTCATCAAATATCTCATAGTTAGCAACTCTTCTTTAGATAATGAAAATGCATGAGAACTATTAATACTTGAAGCTTCTGCCATCCTTGCAAGATATCAAACTTCAACACAAAACTTGCACAAAAACCAATAGCTAAATCTTCAAGCTATTAATGGAAAACACATGAGCAAAACAAACTTATGCTCTGATACCACTTGATCTGAAAATAGAAGGCTGACTTGTTATGCTATGCAAGCACCCCTACTTCATTAAAATAAACTTTAAAGGACCTTGCTTCATGTGTTAAAATATACAAAATAAACTTATGTGTTAAGTTCATGTATCTTCTTGTAAATGATTATGTGCGAGCAAATGTTTTTTTAAATGGTTATATATGTACTTGCAATACATACACAACAACACAACTTGCAGCAAACAAACCATCAAACCCAAAACAATCACAACATGATAAAGGAGTTCACCCCCCTCCGGGCTACATCTCCTTGAGCCTCCATAATGGACTTGGCTCTCTGGGATTAATTAGTCAAAAGTTATTTTACAAGATGCTGCTCAAATCCAATGGAAAAACAGACTGTACCATTGAGATCAGAACACATAAAACCCCCAAAAATGACTAATAGAACTCTGAAAATGGATCATGGCTCATCCGGGCATGACCTCTTCTACATGTGGCCATAAGCTTCCCTGAGCTTCTCTTTGGCAAAAACACCTGTAAAAGTCCTCAACAGCCTCTGAAACCTACCCCAATGTGTTCAGAGCATATCAATTAGCCAAAAATGATTATTCATTCACAGAAAACAAACATAGGCTCACCAAACCATGTCCTCAAGCAATGAGGGCTTCAAGCTCCCTAGAACTTGCTGAAACTTCAATGGTGAAAAACTCACAGAAGAAGTCTTCAAATGGCCTTGCAAACAACACCAATGGATCCAGCACATCCAAAAACCCCTAGCTGGGCTTTTACGACAGCTCAATCGACCAAAAGATGAAGAAGTTAGACCTCCTCCATTTTCCTCCTTCAAGCTTTCTGAAACTGGTTCACCAAAATGCACCTCTGTGTGCATGAACCAGGAACACGCTCCAAAATGCGCGTTAAAACCTAGCCCCGCGCATAACCGAAAACTGGTCCAAACTGTAGGACAGTTAGGGCGCCTCTAGCCCCCAACCGCCTAGCTCTCGGTCACAAGGTTCTGCATATGACCACGCGCCAAAATAGAAAGGGGCTAACCATTTGTAGGCGAATAAGACCACACCACATGGCGGGTCGTTTGAACCGTTCAAACCACCATTAAAAAAAAACCATGCGCACCATTCCACATATGCAATGGTCATATTATATCACCACAAAACCGTGGCTTATAATACAAATCGCGCGCCATATATAATCCGTCGGGCTATAATATAGAGCACGGTCGGATGGTTAATGCGAAGGACCATGGGCTGGGGCTAAGCCCCGACTCGACCACCCGTCCGTTTCAAACATTAACACAACTTAAATATTTGTCAAAGCATATATCAATCAAGAATCAACTCGTGGTCCAATGGTCGGGCGGCCATGCGAAGTCATTGTGCGTGAAGGAGGTCGCCGGTTCGAATCCAATCGACACAATATATTTTTAATCAAACCAAACAACCAATAAAGGGGTGCCATGTGGCAGCCCGTGATTGGGCCATGTGGCACCTTACCATTTGCCAAAACCATGAAACATGTCGACAAATGATTTGACCACACTTGCCAACCAAAATCTGCCACATCACCGCCACGAATGTTGCTGATGTCATCCAACACGTAGGATGCTGACGTCACCCTGTGCCACGTGTCACCCTTCCAGTGGTGACACGTGTCACTTCAGGATTGGTCCAACCGTACGTCCAAAAAGCCAAAACTACCTGACACGTGTCATCACTTGGATTCGCCACGTGTCCTATACGGACCTGCCATGTGTCCTGTACGGACCTGCCAAGTGTGCTGTACGTACCTGCCACGTGTCTTGTACGGACTGTACGGACAGGTACAGTCAGCATCTAATTTTTTTTCCTGTTTGTCTTGGTGAACAGATTGCAATATCTTCTCCATACGGACTCCGTTTGAGAAAGTAAATATACCACCGGAATCAGGAAGACGAGATGGACGCAATGGCATCGTTTTCGTCGCATTCCGAGCACTTTGAAATTTGAGCAAAATTTTGACCCCTGGTCCAGATTTTGATCACTTGTCATTGGGGATGAATCTTCTCTTTCCTCTTCAATATCCATGCCAAATTCCTCCTCTCTTGCTTCTACACCTTTTCCTTCTTGTCCACCCTCCTATGGACTTCTTTCTCTCTGTGCTTCTCTCTGACTTAATCTTTCACTGGCCAGTCTTTCCTGTCTTCTCATCTTCCACAACTCTTCCATCTATCTTTCCTCTACTTCTCCTGGTCTGACTTCTTTCCACAACCTCTCGGACTGTCTTTCTGATTTCTTGATCTTTCTGAGCCACCACTTCTCAAATATGGTGACTCTTTTCAAGGCTCACTCGTCTCTTGAGTCCATTTCTTGCTATTTCCCCCGCTTATCAAAGAACCCTTCCCCTCTCTCAGGCCATGAATCGAACCCAACCTCACCCTACCCCAAGCGAGGATGTTTACACTACCATCATAGTTGGGGACACAGTCATCCTCCCCTCTTCCATCAAGAAAACTTTAATCCATAGGGGGATTTCTCTCAACAGTCTTCCCCTTGCGTATTTCTTGAAATTCGCCTCTGCTCATGAAAAATATTGGTTATTCTCAACTACAAACTCAATAATATATCCTTCTAATGTGGTATTGACCCAATATTCAATCGCTCGCATGACTGGGCGATCCAGCCGATGAAGTGCCACAATATTTTATGTGTCCCAAGTATAGGTCCTCTTGACTCATTCTTGGAACTCTAGAGCTTCTTGGAGCCTATTTATCCAGTGAAAAATTTCTTCTGGGAACTTAACCCAGAATATTTCATACTAGTCACTCGATCTTTCTGAGTAAAAAACTGCCTCATGAGTATCTTCCATAGATTTTCCCCTCAGCTCCGCTTCTTTCCATATGAAGGCGTCACCGTTTCTTTCCCACCATTGGTCAATATTAGATATGTGAATCCGTGGAAGAATCCTTCCTACAGGTTCCCTTTTAACGCAGGTCTCGACAACATAACCATTTTGTTGGTGCAAGTTTGATTAGACCAAGGTCCTTCTCAAGTTACCAACAAAAGGTACCAAGTAGTCTAGAGCGCTATCATTTTCATCTCCTCCGAAGAGAATAAGTCTCACCTGAAGTGCTACTAAGACAAATAGATAGGGAAAGGCAAGGAGAATACTTAGGTGGGTTCATAGAACCTTCAAGATTCATCATGATCTTGCATAATACATCTAGATACAGAACAAATTTGAACTCATATGCACAAGAATTGAAACTACTTGTGTTGCAAAAAAACATTCAAACATAGAGACATCATGTAGAAATTATGAACTATAAAGAAGTACTGTAAATATACAATGCATAGGGATAAACACATAAAGACACAACATATTTTAAAGTTTTGGATCCTTCTTCATGTATTATCTCTAGGTCTTTCTCAATTACAATATCAGAGATACACAATAATGCTTTGTCATAGACTCCTGGCTCTGGACTCATGTTGCAGAGCTCTAACTCTCAAAATGCTGTACATATTACATTACAGACTTGAAATCTGACTTCTCAGCAGTCGACAATAACTATGACCAAAACCTTACACTTGTGATACCAACCGACCCTTTTACAATCACAATTCAAAAACCCTTTTACAATCATATTCATCCCTATATATAGGCTAAGTGGTGTCTTCTAGCTTTGGCTTGCACGTTTTCTTATTCCGTTCCAACTACTTTTTCTTTGCTGGTGTTGCACTGTCCTTTTCGCAATTGATTTCTGTTGCTTCTTCTTGCTCTGATGTCCAACTTCTTCTGTAGCTTGTGCAACTCATACTAGGCCAAAACTGGGACTATAGTCCTTCTTGCGCAACTCCTTATCCAAAAACGAAGGGTCCAACAATGGCATTTCAACATATATGGCTGGCCTAAGAGAACATCAAAAACTTCAAATGGGGAAAAATTACACAATACCTCATCCTTGAAGGGCTTGATGCCATAGGGCAGACGACACTATTGGATGATGCAGAGAGCTTGTCCTTGGTTGAGCCACCTGATGTTATACGGATGTGGATGTGGTGTTGTCAAAAAATCTAACCGCTTGATGATCTCTGCTGAGATGAGGTTCTTTTGGATTTTTCTATCAACAATGAAATGTAGCGAAGCACCCTTCACCCACATATGCGAGTAAAAAAGGAGCTCACTTTCCTCCATATCTTCTATTTCGTTTAAATTAATCTTGGTGGTAGTGAATGTGGCACTGGGTTCTACATCAATGATCCACTTCCCCTTGTATGGATCTGAATTAGAGTTGGAGGTTGGATTTGACTTTGAGGATTTCAACTCGGACACCAATTACTACTTTGAGCGACATTCATCGGTGTTGTGCCAGGGGATTTTATGGAACTCACACCTCTTCCTAGAGTATTTCTTCATCTTCCCATTACCATTCTTTGTTTTTGGCTTAGACTGCTTTTATTGAAGTTGTCTTGTCAATTTTCACATGCAACTCTATGTGACTAATTTTCAGATCTGAAAATTGCTTCCTAGTGAGCTAACAACAAAACCCTAGCTGTTATGATTGAAAAAATTTACACCGAAAATTATTGAATGAAATTATATGCAGTGGAAACAAAATATATCAGAGATGAATCATCAACACAATTGAGAAACAAATTTATTTTTTGTAACCTTTATCAAATTCAAAAAATATGAGGGAAAAACCATCCCTCTCAGTGATCCGGATTATTTTCGGCATGAAATGAGAGTGGAGATATAATAAATAAATGTACAAAGATATATTGGATATCTAAAAATATAACATAAATGTATTAGAGATGCAACCGTAAACACAGAGATACCGTGATACAATTTCTATTAATGAACGAAAATGTACAAAGACTGTAAAAATACAGAGTGAAAGACTCGCTAGAATGGTGACATCTTATCTCTGAGAAGAGATGTGACGACTAATTGCATTCGCAAGAAGATGATTACAATGAGGATCTGAAGGAATTTTTACAATAAACAGGAATGTCAAAAACCATAGACATCCAAAAACCTAACCCTAGGAGATGAAGCGCGAGAAGTCATGTGGGCCCTGTTTGGGTAAGTCAACACATCAACTTCCCGGGGTCGTAACTTTTGCATACAATATCCGTTTTAGGCGCACGATAGCCCGTTGGAAAGGTATCGTTGAGGAGATTTATTTTGGGGGCTCAATTTTTCCTTTGGATATCATTGAGAAGCTCAATCCTGAAAAACCTTCATTTAGGCCCTCAAAATGGCCCCGAAAGTTAAAACTGTTAAAAATAGTAAATCGCCAAAATTGCCAGAAAACTATTTTGAGCGAGTTGGAAAAGGTGGGTGGACACTGGTATCCACCTAGATCAATCCTCCTTCCTTAGAAAGAAATGGTCTCCATTGTGTTGATTTCCCAGGGGAGAGAGGAAAGAAATTTATGAATTTGAATCTTGGTGAGCTGCTTGCCTTGCTGGAGACATCACACTGCTTGGTTTGTGGAAGGCTATCACAAATCTGTTGAGGCTGATTCTGTTCAACAATTCGAGCTACATGAGAGGAATGTGTGCAAAAGGAATATTTGCGCTTTGCTGCAACCTTGTCAACCTGCTTCTATAGGATAGAAGGTTCTTGGGGCGAGGCTGTAGTGGTTGCAGTGTCCTTCTGTTCACCTTTTGAATAGAATGTGAAGAAGCTAAATTTGGTAGTATGAGATACTAAATTTCAACACTGTTTAGGTGGAACAATAGTCAGAACTACCTCTGGTATTCTGTAGATATGACCCCCAGAGAAACAATGCCACTACGGGGTTGAAACTCATAAACAACATGGAATTTCCACATATATGGCTAGCCCAAGAGAACATCACAGACATACAATGGGGAAACATCACATAATACCTCATCCTTGAAGGGTTGGATGCCGTATGACAATCAAAACTGCTGGCTGACATGAAGATCTCGTCCCTGGCGAAGCCACCCGATGTTGTATGATTGTGGGTGTGGTGTTGTCAACAATCCCAACTGTTTTATGACCTCTGCTGAGATGAGGTTATTCTGGCTTCCTCTATCAACAATAAAATGCAGCGGGGTCCCCTTCACCCACATCTATGAATGAAAAAGGTGCTCCCCCACTTCAGGATCTGTTGGTTCTTCTGGTTGAATTATTGCCGGTGCGACAATAGCAGTGGGGTCTGCGTCGATGACCTCTCTTTTACTACTATTTTCAGAATTAGATACCGAATCAGGGTTCAACTACTTATTTTTTTTATCGGTCACCAATGAATTTTTTGAGAGACATTCATCAGTGTTGTTTTAGGGGATTTTGTGGAAATCACACCATTTTCTAGTGTCCTTATTTATCTTCCCGTGATCCTTCTTTTCCCGTGGCTTGGACTGGTTTTCAGGAGACTGTTTTTTAGGGTCGTCTTTATCATACTTTGGTTGTTGAGGATTTGCAGACCCAAAGTCTCGTTTATTCTGGTGCTTAAATTTCTACTCGATTTTAACAACATATTGATAAGCAACACCGAGTGATGATATGTCCAAAAAATCCATTTAAGTTTGGATGTATCTGTGTAGATCCCCACGGTATTTTAGAACCAAATGTTGTTCGGAGTCTTTGATACCCATATTGGTGCGTAAGGTATGGAAGGTATTGGTGAAATCTGAAACTTCTTGGCCCCTCTCTTGCCACAGTGTGGTCCATCTCATGTACTGGTCCTCATAGTTGCCAACAGGGTAACGCTGTTCCTTTACCGCATCCACAAAAAAATCCCAACCGGGCTTGACCCCATATATTCCAGAATCCTCTATGGAACTTTGATCCCAGTAAGTTTCCCACCAATGTTTGACATGGGTGATATCTTTAAGGAGTGTGAAGGTGATCGTTTCCCTGTCAGAAAAATTATGTGCAAAGAAATAACCTTCTAACAGATTTAACCATTTGTCTAGGGCATCCGCATCTATCTGACCTTCAAATACGAGAATATCAAAATTAACCTTTACCTTTAAAGGATATGTGCTTCCAAAGTGGTTGTTTGATGAAGTTAAGCCTATTTCTATCGACATGCATTGAAGGATGTGGGAAAAATTCTCCATCATTTCATCCCTCTGTCGCATGAGAGCTTGCTCAAGCAACAGATTGATAGAATCATTTTCTCCATCATTTTTATTTTCTTCCTCCATGGAGGGTTTCTTGGGCATGGGAGAGATATTTTCTTCAAGAGAGACAAGCTAGAGACCCAACTTGCTATACTCGGATCTTTTCGGGGACATGCACTGAAAATGATCAAGAACAACCTGCTCTGATACCACTGATCCAGATTATTTTCAGCATGAAATGAGAGTGGAGATATAATAAAGAAATATACAGAGATATCTCGGATATCCAACAATATAAAATAAATGTATCAGAGATGCAACTGTAAACACAAAGATACAATAATACAATTTCTATTAATGAACGAAAATGTACAAAGACTGTAAAAATATAGAGTGAAAGACTTGCTAGAATGGTGTCATCTTATCTCTAAGAAGAGATGTGACGACTAATCGCATTCGTAATAAGATGATTACAATGAGGATTTTAAGGCCTTTTTACAACAAACAAGAATTTCAAAAACCTTAGACATCCAAAAACCTAACCCTAGGAGATGAAGCACCAAAATTCACGTGGGCCCCATTTGGGTAAGTTAGTACATCAACTTCTCGGGGTCGTAAATTATGCATATAATCTCCGTTTTAGGCTTACGATATCCTGTTGGAAAGGTATCATTGAGGAGATTCATTTTGTGGGCTCAATTATTCCTTCGATTATCATTGAGAATCTCAATCCTGAAAAACCTTCATTTAGGCCCTCAAAATGGCCCCATAAGTTAAAACTGCTAAAAATAGTAAATTGCCAAAATTGCCAGAAAACTGTTTTGAGCGAGTTGGAAAAGGTGGGTGGCCACTGATATCCACCTGGATCAATCCTCCCTCAGGAAGCAATGGTCTCCATTGTGTTGAGTTCCCGGGGGAGAGGGGAAAGAAATTGCTAAATCTGAATCTTGGTGAGCTTCTTGCCTTGTTAGAGACATCGCGTTGCTTGGTTTGTGGAAGGCTGTCACAAGCCTATTGAGACTGATTCTATTCAACAAGTTGAGCTACATGAGAGGACTATGTGCAGAAGGAATCTTTGCGCTTTGCTGCAACCTTGTCAACTTGCTTCTGTTGGATAGAAGGTGCTTTGGGCAAGGCTGTAGTGGTTGCAGTGTCCTTATGTTAACCTTTTGAACAGATTGTGAAGAAGCTGAATTTTGCAGTATGAGATACTACCTTGTGGAACTATTTAGGTGGAACAATAGTTAGAAATAACTCTTGTATTCTATAGAGATGACCCCCCAAAGAAACAATGACACTGCGAGGTCGAGACTCATAAACAACATGGTGTTTCCACATATACAGCTGGCCCAAGAGAACATCATAGACATCCAATGGGGAAACATCACATAATACCTCATCCTTGAAGGGTTGGATTCCATATGAAAATTAACACTGCTGGCTGATACGAAGATCTCTTCCCTGGTGAAGCCACCCAATGTTGTATGGCTGTGGGTGTGGTTTTGTCGATAATCCCAATTGTTTTACAACCTCTGCTGAGATGAGGTTCTTATGGATTCCTCTATCAACAATAAAATGCAGCGGGGTCCCCTTCACCCACATATGCGAATGAAAAAGGTGCTCCCTCTCTTCGGGATCTGTTGGTTCTTCTGGTTGAATTATTGCAGTTGCAACAATAACAGTAGGGTCTGCGTCGATGATCTGTCTTTTACTAGTATTTTCAGAATCAGATTCCGAATCAGGTTTCATCTCCTTGACTTTGATATCGATCACCGATGACTATTTTGAGCGACATTCATTGGTGTTGTTTTAGGGGATTTTTTGGAAATCACACCATTTCCCGATGTTCTTCTTTGTCTTCCCGTGACCCTTCTTTTCCTGTGGCTTAGAATGGTTTTCAGGAGACTGTTTGTTAGGGTCATATTTATCATACTTTGGTTGTTGTGGATTTTCAAAGCTGAACTCTCATTTGTTCTGGTGCTTGACTTTCTGCTCAATTTTAACAACATATCGATAAGCAACACCAAGTGATGAGATGTCCAGAAAATCCATTTCAGTTTGGATGTATCTGTGTAGAGCCCCATGGTTTTTCAGAACCAAATGTCGTTCAGAGTCTTTGATACCCAACTTGGTGCACAAGGCATTGAAGGTATTAGTGAAATCTGGAACTTCTTGGCCCCTCTCTTGCCGCAGTGTGGTCCATCTCATGTACTGGTCCTCATAGTTTCCAACATGGTAATACTATTCCTTTACCACATCCACAAAAAAATACCAAGTGGGCTCGACCCCATATATTCCAGAATCCTTTGTGTAACTTTGCTCCCAGTAAGTTTACCACCAATGTTTGACATGGGGGAGAGATTTAAGGAGTGCGAAGGTGATCTTTTCCCTGTCGAAAAAATTATGAATAGAGAAATAACCTTCTAACAGATTTAACCATTTGTCTAGGGAATCCACATTTATCTGACCTTCAAATATGGGAATATCAAAATTAACTTGTACCTTGAAAGGAGAGGTGCTTCCAAAGTGGCTGTTTGATGAATATACTCCTGTTGGTATCGACAAGCATTGAAGGATGTGGGAAAAATTCTCCATCATTTCGTCCCTTTGTCGCATGAGAGCTTGCTCAAGCAACAGATTGATAGAATTGTTTTCTCTGTCGTTTTTCTTTTCTTTCATCATGGAGGGTTTCTTGGGTGTGTGAGAGAGATTGTCTTCAAGAGAGACAATATCGAGACCCAAATTTCTATACTCGGACCTCGTCAGGGACATGCACTGAAAAATGATCAAGAGCAACCTGCTCTGATACCACTGATCTATATTATTTTCGACACGAAATGAGAGCGGAGATATAATAAATAAATATACAAAGATATCTCGTATATCCAAAAATATAACATAAATGTATCATATATGAAACCATAAGCACAGAGATACAGTAATACAATTTCTATTAATGAGCAAAAATGTACAAAGACTGTAAAAATATAGAGTGAAAGACTCGCTAGAATGGTGGCAACTTATCTCTGAGAAGAGATGTGACAGCTACTCGCATTCACAAGAAGATGATTACAATGAGGATTTGAAGGCCTTTTTACAATAAACAGGAATTTAAAAAACCCTATACATCCAAAAACCTAACCCTAGGCGATGAAGCGCCAAAAGTCATGTGGGCCCTATTTGGGTAAGTCAGTACATCAACTTCCCGAGGTCGTAACTTTTGCATACAATCTCCGTTTTAGGCGCACGATTGCCCATTGGAAATGTATCACTGAGGAGATTCATTTTGGGGGCTCAATCATGCCTTTGAATATTATTGAGAAGCTCAATCATGAAAAACCTTCATTTAGGCCCTTAAAATGGCCCCAGAAGTTAAAACTGCTAAAAATAGTAAATTGCCAAAATTGCCAGAAAACTGTTTTGAGTGAGTTGGAAAAGGTGCGTGTCCACTGAGATCCACCTAGATTACTCGGTCAACACACTTTGACCAAATATGGGGAAAACCTTTTCCTCCTCAAAACAAAAAAAATCATTAAAATACAAACTTAACAAAATACTCAGAACAATTCCAATATGTAGATCTTCTACGGCTACCGAACTGCCAACTTTTTGTAGCTTCTGAATCAACTACGATATCCTAAAATACCTCTTTTTTTAGCTATGGAAACCTACGGCTACAAAACCCCCTAAAACTATCGAAACTGCCAATTTCTGTAGCTACCGAAACTTGCGGCTACAAAACCACCCGCGGATTTAGAACCACAGACTTTCTGTAGCTACTGAAACCTACAGCTACAAAACTTTCGTGGCTACATAACTGTTGAATTTATGCAGCTACCAAAAAACCTATGGCTGTAGAGTCACCTATGACTAAATAATCACCTTCTATGGCTACAAAATCACCTCGTTGAAATCACCATGCCTCCTAGCACAAGTGTTTATTCACTTATGCTAACTCCATCATAACACTCTACTCTTTTCACAATATGAAATGTCACAATGACCTCTCTTCTTTATATACAATCCTTAGGCATTATTATAGAAGCCCCTCCACAATTCAACATCAAATTTGGATTTCTTGTGAGTGTGAAGCCCCAACATAAACCCACAAATCCCATATCCAAACCCATGAAGCACCAAATTCATTCCAAGGGGGATTTCACCCAAAAAAAAGTGTGATGTAGTGCCCATGATGATTCCCACATTCCCAACACCTAGGCCACGTGATAATAATTTCACAAAGTTACAAAAATCAATACTCCTTCTTAGTGAGGGAGGTATTCTCACCACACTCCACAAGTGGGAATGCCTCCCGATGCTACAAAAGAATCAACACTCCCTCTTATCAAGGGAGGCATTCCATCCTCCATCATCAACTAGATGTAGGTCTATCTCCCATCTCGGGAGTACCTATGTCTCTCACACTAGATCCACTACCACAACTACTCTCCAATCTTCCTCATTGGATGACTCCTCTATCACTGTAGCAAAACTTGTTGAAACAAATGGATCCTCCATGGAGAGAACAAATCTCCTAGAATCCTCTTTCCTCTAAAACTCCTGTATGGCCTCCTCAACTCATGAAATCTGCCTTTCATCTCTTTTAATACTCTTCTCTCTCATCTGGACCTGAAGGTTGGCTCCCACTGAGCGATTGACTCCCTTTGAGTATCCTAAGTCCCTTTGAAGTAGGACTCCATATGAGTCCTCCTAAATCCTTATGAATTCAGAGTCCCTCTAAAGTTAGACTCCCTTTGAGTCTCCTGGATCCCTCTAAAGTTAGACTCCCTCTGAGTCCACACAACCTCCAATGCTACTTTCTCCCCATCCATTGTCCTCTGCACAGTCTTGGGTGGCTACTCCTACCCACTGGATTCTAATGGATGAATCCCTCTTAACTTTGGATCTTTCTGAGCCTATACCACTGGTGGAGTCACCTACTCCACCTCATATATCATACATATCCTCCTTGGACACCCATTCAATCCATATCCTATCAAACCTTGACAACGTATCTCATGCACAAATCCCCTGCAAAAAAGGTTCCCAATACTTGGGAAGGCCTACCAATGTAGAGTCCAATAATACCTGTCCATCAAGGAACAATATTACATAGTCCTACTCCTCTATCCATGAGGCTGAAAACACATTCCTGAAACCCATGTCACATTTTCCACTCGTAGCACATCCCCTGACTCCATCCAAAATACCAATGCTCCAGATCCCTGTACTACATTCCTGGTCCTCCTACCAAGATCCATGTACATACCTGAGTCAGACACTGTGAAGTTCACAAACAAATCTTGTGTCCCTATCATGTGCTGATGGATCCTACTGGATAAAAACCATGTAATCCTCCAAGGAAATATTCCTACTTACCCAAGTCACGACAATCCGATGAAATAATTCCCAAGTCCATCATCCAAGTCACCAAAAACTCTTTGTGTCTACACACACTCCAACTGATCCTGTTTCCTCTCTCTAAACAGTCCCAAGCTATGGATGGACACACAATCTAGTCCAATCTAGACCTTCACAACTCATATATGCAAGTGTCCTCATCTTTGTAGGTCAAATTACTCATACACTGTCGTACCTCAACAATGTGAAACACTCCCCCCCAATGAAGACTATCTCGTCAACCTGACATACAAATGAAGCCATCTCGTCCGTGATAAAGAACCCAATCTACACCCATCGTAAATCACCATGAAAATCCATTGGAAGTCCAACCATAGGGTTTACAATTTACCACACAACATACTGTCGTGATCCAAGCTCTCTGCCAATCCACTAGAACTCCCAACTTGCCACACTGCCAAGATACAATAGTACACAAATCCTCATCTAAACGGTATTCTCCATGTATAAAACCTGATACCATCTAACCTATTTCCACCTACAACCGTAACTGTATCTCCCTCTCAGAGCTGTCACTTGTGACCTTCCCAAAACAAGAACAAGAAATATGCAACCAATTATAGCAACTATGTGTCTCAAAGTGTTGGATCAGGTTTTCATTGATGCCAAAGGTTTGATTAATTGATGCCAAAGGATTGATGTCAAGTGATTGATTGATTCCAAATGATTTATTGATTGATGATTCATGTAATATGTATTGTCCTTGATGAGAATGGATAGATTTCAAGTAGAATCACAGTCACATGATGTCATACATAGATGAAGATGGATCAATAAGTTGTCATTGATATGATGCATGGTTGGATCATTATTGTCTTATCATGGTTGATAAGGTGTACAAATGGATGAACTCCAAAGTGGTCCCCTTATGATGAAATCCCCCATGGGAAGACACTTTGTGGTTAAGTTATCCTTGAAGTATAGTCAAATAACCCATGCTTATGTGTGGAATAATGAAATGAAGATCAGTGAAGTTGTTGGTGAAACTATCCTATATGGATAGTGATTGTCATGCCATTTCTGGTGGTATGTGGAATGTTACATAAATCCTCACAGTTTGAGATTTATGGGCGCACGAAGTTAGAGGACCCTCATATGTTGTCTTGAAGCCCCCAAAGGTCAAAGAAGTCAAAGAGCTTGCAAAGAATAAATTATTATTTAAATGATAAAGTAAAGAGACAAAGTCAAGGAGGACTATTTAAATAATAAAGTGAAGTGACAAAATCAAGAAGGATTATTTAAATATTAAAGTAAGGTGACAAAGTCAAGATGAAATATTTAAATAATAAAGTAATGGAGAACTTTCTAATTATGGAAATTGGTTAACCCTAGAAATGAGGAAAATAGGATAAGTGACCTAGAAGATGAAGAGTATAAATAAGAGGCAAGGGTCTCTGGTGAAAGACACATTTTTGGAGGATCTCTTGTGTATCTCTTGAGCATGATTGAAGATCTAATCTG
>ML779927.1:394999-417692 GCA_009831015.1 Picea engelmannii | reverse complement strand
TCATGAATGCATCAAATTTTTGCCAAGTATGAGATCATGATGAAAAAAGTCTCAGAATTTCAGAAACCCTAGTTTCTGAGGTATACGTGGGATGTAGTGGGCCAGGACGTGTACATACACAGGATGAATGAAGACATGACGAGTACAATTGATGAATTTATGAAGATTTGTGGTTGAGATGATGCCATTCTCTTGAAGACTGAAATAGGTTCCAGATCTGCACTCTATGGGCTCAAACCTGCCACTGAGACTCTGTTATGGTTACATTGTTGTCTTGCTGGATACTCTTGCATGTTGTGTGGTAAATTCTTAAGGCATTCTTGATATGACTATTATGATGTGTTTGAGTTGGTTAATGGAGTGAGCAACAATGTTATGACTCAATACTGATATGATGGCTATAGTATACTGGTTTTTTACACATGTTTAAGTAGAATTCATTTTGTTGGTTGAGAAGCATGAGTAAAATATTGGAGATGTTGGATGTGTTGTGACTAGTTGTGGGTTAGATTGGACAGTGAGAGACAAAAGAGAATGAGATTGCAGATTACAAAGGATATGAGTGTGTGATGAAATGAAAAACCCTAATTGATCATATGTGATACACAAGCTGTAGTACAGACTGACCACATGCATACGCGGGCTATAGTGAGCCATGATGCATACATACATGGGATGCACTATTAACATGTCACGTACCTATGGAAGATTGATATCTGTGGAGGATTGTTTCCTCAACTTAGTTGGTGCTGAGGATGTAAGATGAGTCTTTCATATAGAGCTTGTGCTCTTGTAGATTTGTACTCTACTCAATTGTTGTTGATAAACCCCAAGGATTGAAGTTTGTAATAAAAATAAAATTGTATATACATATTGTGTTCTTTGTGTTCCTTGTGGTGATGATTTGTTGATTATATATTGATGATATATGTTGCTGATATGTGTTCACATTTAACTGGTTATAAAAGACAACAATGGTTAATGAATTAATGGTGATTGCTAACTAATGAGTTTTGTGTAAGAGGAAAGTTTTGGGAAAAATATCCCTACACTGTTCACACCCCCCTCTTAGTGTAGTCGGTCTATCCAACAATTGGTATTAGAGCGGGGCCTTCACTATAAGCCTTAAAAATCTTGGAGGAGATCTATAAACACACAAATGGATGATGAAGTTCCAATCCTTGATGAGGAAAACTATTATACTTGGAGAATAGAGATGATAATACACTTTAAGGAAATGGGATCGGGTATTTGGAAGGCAACCATTGATGGATCATTTTCCTTGAAGAACAAGTCAAAGTTTGTAGCTCAAAGGGAAGGAAAGAAGAAAGATGCATTGGATCTCAAGACCATTCTTAGTGGACTCTCAAGCCCTATCAAAGAGAGCATGGGACAATGCACTTCCGCCAAGGATCTATGGCTAAAGCTAGAGGAGACATATCAAAGCAAGAAGGAGAAGGAAGATATTGAAGACCACTCTATCAAGATCATTAAAGGTAAATAATCTCAAAAAACTCTTGAATGCATTATTTCTAAATGTGATATTGAAAACATATGAAATGAAGACAAGAAATCAAGTAATGATGTTAGCACAAAGAAAGATCTTGAAGACATTTCAAATGTGTTAGAACTCTGTAAATTCTGTCCGCCTGAATAGAAAAATGACATAGGTAACTATTTCAACCAGCTTTAGAGCTGAGGCACTAGCTTGCCCAACTCAGAGAGGGCTCTCTTGTGTCACTTGATATATGTATGGAAACCGACAGCTAGATTTGATTTGTTTGGGAGATTTTTAATAGAGTTGCTGGCGAAGAAGAGGGGAACACTATGGGCTATGGAGTCAAAATTATGAAAGTGAACGAAGACAATGCGTAGACTGATAGAATTCTCCAGAGGAAAAAGGCTAAATAAGGTGATGAATCTAAGTTATTCTTGAAATAAAAAGATGTGTAGGAAGATAAAGAAGACAAATAACTGCATCAGAGCATTGCTGAAATGAATTCTGAATAAGTTAAGAAGACAATCACATAGTTATAATTGCTTATACCAAGAGCATCGCAGGACGAATTCTGGGCCTTTAAAATCTCCAATTTAAACAGAAGAAAATTGAAATGAAATGACAGGCTACAGGAAATACATATGATGAAAGGAAACAAAGCTCATATCACCACCCGTTAGAATATTTTCATAGAGACTTCAAAGTCTTCTGCATTTGTATTCGATTCAGATTCAGAAAATTTACAAATAAAGTTTGATACAACCAAAAAGGTGCTCTTACACTTCTTCCAACCCCGATACATACGTATCTCTTCACATTTTATACAAACAATGAGTCTTTTTGTTTCCAAATCGGTTACAAATAAAGAAACGTTTTGTTTGGAAACCGTTTACACGAAAAAATAGGTGTCGAAACGCCACGTGTAAGTCAGAATCCACAATAGCTATGTAAATTCTGAGAACGGTTTTTGTAAAATTTTCCTCCATCTGTCCGGGATCTACATTTGAAGAAAAAATGTCTCTAACAGAAAAAATCTTGAATCTGAAAATATAAGGTTCCAAGATATCCTCTATTATCCCATTATGTAATAACTACGAGAAATCTGGGGGGGGTTATTGTTCTATGGCCCATGTTGAGTATAAACCTCTTTCAGTTTCTCAAAATCTGCTCCGGTTTGCCCATAATTCACCTTGGAAGACGACTGGTCAAAATTGCTTGAAATCATGGAAACTGAGACTTGAAAACTGATATGCGTGCAATGATCGAATTCATTTGCAAATGGTTTAATCCCCAAACTTACTTTCGCTAGACATTTCACAACAATCTCTGTAGCGCTTGTCTTTCAGAAATTTCAGGGATGAGGCAAAGCGGTTTTGGGTGGACTTATTTTCACCCCTATGTCCCTTTGAGGGCCCCACGTGTCCATGAATGAAACCATGATGGTTTTCCTCGGCCTGCCATTGAATAATTAAGTCTCACGCTATTTCATCGCCCGATATGGCTGTTGGCCGTTGATCCCGGCCTCCCCAAGATCTACAGTCCGTCGAGTTCCACCTTTCGCATCTCCTCTACATTTGTCCATATGCCTCCAGATGTAGCACGATCCTCTAGACTATCACATTTCCCTAGTGATGTAGATCTTCTCTAAATTTCTGAAACTTGGATCCTGTCTGAAAATTGTTATGGTGATAACATAGGCTCCAACTGGCCGAGATGCTATCCTCCCTACGAGGTAGTAAAGAACTATAGATTGAGTGCCTATCCATTGGGTTGTTCCCAAAACATGTGCGTACCCTGCTTTGATCCATCACCATTATCCATCGGTAAAATTTCATTGTTAATTATTCCTCAGATACTTGGTAGAGTCCCTCCAATCAATCACTCAGATAATCGATATGGCTATGCACTCATCTTGCGTTGGCCTTTGAATAGATTCTGTGTTCATGGCGAATATAAATTTTAGCTCCTCTTCGATGTCTTAGTTCAACACATGGTTGATGGGTCTTTATCAATAGGCAATAAGATATCATAATGGATATAACATACAACACTAAATCATGAAATACATCAACAATGTAGATCTAGCTAAATAATATCACACTCGAGAAACAATCCAACTGTAATAAAAGGGAACCCCATTCACCGCTGTCCATCTCTATATAACAATTGTCCACGATGAGTGACAACTTAACATTGAGAAAACTAGGTGAATGAAACACTTTATTTGCCTCGGCTCACCTCACAACCTTTGCAAGAAATCACACATATACATCACGAACTGCCAGATTTGACTAATATAATCTTTATCACAACTTTCACGCCCATTCCAGGTACTTTTTGATCTAGATAATTTTAGGGAGTAACATGCCAATAAGCTATACAAAAGTGCTTCAATGGAATCTTTTGGGAGGAAAATTGTAAATAAATAAAATGAAAACGAAGCTTCCTTTCGGGCTAGTGCCTATGTGTTGCGCGCTGGGAAAATTATGTTTCCTCCTTCGCTACTTAGTGGTATTTTCAACGTTGACTCGTATGCCATATCGGTGAGTGTTGGGGGCGGTTTTAATCACACCATTAACGTCCATGATATAAATCATTAGCTTCCACGTACCCGATCACTTTACCATTGTTTTTATATCGGTCCGCTTTAGAAAAGTTAAACATCGATTACTTTCACTCCTCGATATGAATATTTACCATTGATTACATTAGTAATTTGTGATCTGGGCGTATTAGATTGCCAAATGTTTTCTCACTTCTATCTTTCCTCATCAACTGGGAATGCAGAGACACTTTACCAATAGAAAGAGTGAAAACTGGATCCAATCTTGGGTTCCTGTCTTCGATCAATACATTTTGACATCCTAGCAACATAGACTCTTTCCATTCAGTGTCAAAATCTATCTGGGGAAGCAACTCGATTTGCTTCAATGAAGATCCCATCATAAAGACTGCACCTGTACCAATCCTACATCTGAAACTAAATGCATTGAAATTTTAAATTGAAAACCAATAGTTGCCGAAAACTAAAAACACACATGCTGAAGTACACAACTAAAAATGACAAAAATGCTTGGTATTCAAGCTTATTTATATACAACTACTCCTACCCTACTTGCTGAAACCAATGTTGAATCAAGTGATCTCAAAATTCCAATGAAGCCAGTCAAGCAAATGGTTTCTTGACTGCAACTTGCTTTTAGCTCCTCCAGATAGAAAAGAGAACTTAAAAAATGATAATTCAAACTGCAAACCCCATTTTATCCATGCCTTCTCGAACAACAGGTACTCTGTCTTCTCCGCCGATTTCATCTTACTGGCAAAAGGGTCTTCGAAAAGATGTAAAACTATCCATTTTTTTAAATCAGTCCAAAGACAAGGATCTCTTTCATCTGGTTTACCCTTCTCAAATGGACATGCAACAAGATGATCGTCTTTCACATCATCGTCAACAAAGACATGCTTTATGTACTCTTGGAGATATTTAGATGAAATGAAAACCTCATGTGTTTGAGAAAAATCCGAAAATGCTCTTTCATGTTCTTGAATAAGAATGTCATCCTGGCTTTTTAAAATTTATGAATATGTCAAATCAATAGAGGTGAAATCATGAATGGATTCTGCAACATCCAAGAGACCTAAAACAACCTGCTCTTCTTCAGTATTTCTTTGTAACTTTGAGTAGCTATCTTTATTAATGGTTCTACTGCCTAGACTTTGGGTGGACTACTTTTCTCCCCGATGTCCCTCTGAGGGTGCCACGTGTCCATGAATGAAACCACGACAATTTTCCCCGGCCTGCCCTCGAATAATTAAGTCTCACGCTATTTCATCGCCCAATATGGCTGTTGGCCATTGATCCGGGCCGCTCCAAGATCTACGGTTCGTCAAGTCCCACCTTTCACATTTCCACTACATTTGTCCATATGCCTCCATATGTAGCTTGGTCCTCCAGACTATCACGTTTCCCCAATGATGTAGCTCTTCTCTAAATTTCCAAAAATTGGATCCTGTCTGAAAATTGTTATGGTGATAACAAAATGAAAGAAAAGAATCATGTGATGATGTTGGTAAAAAGGAATATCTCGAAGGTATTTGAAATGAAGGTAAAGAATCTCCAAAGACTCTTGATTGCAATAATTCAAAATGTGATGATGTTGAATTTTTCTCTACAAGTGAAGAAGAAAATCTAGAAATAGTTTGTGTAGAGTTTGATGGTAGTTATCCCATGGAAAGAATAGAAGAAGATCTATTAGAACTTAAAAATAAAGTTGAAGATGGTTTATATGAATATATCAATGACCATTATTATATAGAGTATAGATATCTTTCAGATTACACTAAGAAGTTTCTTAGGAGGAGTAAAAGGAACATATTGAAGTTAAGGGAAATGCTCAAGGAACAAGAAGAGAGTAATAAGACTCAATTAGAAGAAAAGGAAGAAGAGATCACAAGACTAAAGAATGAAAAAAAAGATATGAAGGTAGATGATGAGATTAGAAAAAGTTTTGAAACTATTATCCATCTCAAGACTCAAATTGAAGAAGCCAAAAGGGTAGAGGAACTATTAAAGAATCAAATAAATGAAAAGGAAGAGTCATGCCATAAGTTAGAAGCTGAAGTTGTTGACCTTAGAAAGAAGGTAGAGAAATCAAACAAATTCTTGAATAGCTCACAAATCTTGAATGAGATCTTGGAAAGTCAAAGATCACCATATGATAAATGAGGTCTTGGATACAAGAGATAAGCTACACATGCTGAAGCAAGAGCCTCAAAGAAGCATGAGGTAAGTCCCTCAAAGGATGAAGACAATGTTGCAAATCAACTGTCTACACAAGGCAAGGAAAGTTTCAAAAAAACAAAGCAAGGAAGACATCAAGAAGCCATCCTTACACCTCAAAGAATATGGGAACCAAAGAAAAGGTATGAAAGTATTTTTCATGGTCAATGTTATTCATGTAATGAATATGGTCACAAAGCTTTGGAGTGCAGATCTTATGCAAGGAGAAATGAAGCAAGATTTCATAACACTATAAGGTGTTGGAGATGTGATCAAGTAGGACACATTGTTGTTCACTGTAACACCATGAGATGCTACAACTGTAGTGGATTTGGCCACAAATCCTAGGAGTGATGGAACAAAAGAAGAAATTCTATGATGAGGACTTCACATAGCATGACTAGAAGAAGGAATGAAGCAAGGAAGGGAAACATCTTTGAGAATATGGAAGCTCAAAGATAGAGTTTTGAGAAGCATGAACACCTTCAGAAGTGGGTAAAGAATAATGAACACTTAGAGCATAATGGAAGTCTTGAGGGAAGCTCAAGTGTGTCATCTATTGAATTATACATGGGTGACAGTGGTAACAATCACGTACATACGTGCTCTGACCTTGAATAGGTCGCGTACATACGTGAGCTGTTTGTGCATCAGGTCACATATATGTGGTAAATACATGGGAAAGGAGCTATGCACAGGGGTTGCAGCTTGATGTAATGATATAACTCTATGTTGCAGGGCCCGACATTGTTTGTTGCAAGTTCTGACACAGTTTGCTGTAGGTTTTCATGATTCTATATTGGATTATGTAATGTGATGATAAACAATAATGAAAGGCTAGCTTGGATACATGGCACTAACCCATGAGTATGGATTGAGTCATTTTTCTGTTGAAGACCAATGTTGGTTATGACAGTGAAGTTATGATGTAGGAGCATCGATTTCAAAGTAAAAAATGAACATGTGGAGGAATATAGAGGACATCTCAACAATGACAGAATTTCAAATCGAGCATTTAAATTAGAATTTAATGGGTTGTTGAGATATTTTTGTAACAACATTTTATAATGTAACTTGTTTGTAAAGTCTTGAAGGACTGCAAGAACTGCAAATATGGAGTGTCGACTCTATTTGGCAGTAACTAGTAGTTATTGTGATAGGACAAAGTAGGTAGAAGCTTTAAATTGATAGGATGGATTTCAAAACAGGACGAGAGAGCTCATGGAGATGGTCCTTAGATAATTCTCAGTATTGTATTGTAATAGATAGAACAAATAGACATAATAGAGAGATCAATAGAGCAAAGTAGAATAACATAAACACTATGTATTTTGTTTTTCATGAATGAATAGAGAAGACAAAAATTGTCCCAAAATCCTTGGACTGTGTTCATTTCATGTGTGATTGAATGAATGTTATTCTGTGTGTATGATTTTTTTTAGTTCATTTCATGTATGAGTGTTTGAGAAATTGACTGTATGAGTTCGTGATGAAGCTGGTTGAGTTTCAATCCTTTCTCCTCTAATGCTTGTATAGAAGGTGTGCATATCGAACACAAGGAGTGCATCGAATGAGTCTAGGATTGATTCAGAGAGGTTTAGAGAGAGATTCAAAGAAACTCAGTCCAGGTGCAAGGTGTGCACAATGCCAAGAAGCCAACAAGCTTTGAAGAACCAACGCAAAAGAATGCTAGGTGGGCAAGAAGGATTTTCTTCTCAAGGAAATCCTTCGAACTGATTTATTTAAAATCTTGAGAACGCAAGGTGTGAGTGGGAAATCAAAATCCTTTCAAGGGATAAAGATCAAAAGAGATAACACTTTTCACAAGTGTTAGCGAGATCTAGGATTTGGAATCGCAAGAGAAACAAAGACCGAGTCTCTGAACTTTGAGAAATCTTCTAATTTTGGGGGAAGGTAGAAGCTCAGGAGGGAGAGCACAGTGGCCATAGGTCAGTTGCAAAGGAGAATATCTGGACCGTCGAAATCCATGTCCAGACAATGAGAAGTGAATGCAGGAGGAAAATAGATTTGAGCCATCAGATCTGGCATGTGGACCAACAGTCGTTGGGTCCGGAGGAAGGTGAACAAGACAAGTTCCAAAATCATCGGGACCGTCCATCGGAAGGGACGCGTGGTGAGTGCTCAACATTTCACTGACTCACAACTTGAAGAAGCCAAAGATCCATTCGTGAGGATTTGCGAAATGCGAACTCATGAAAAGATCACAGCAGTTGATCGTTTTGAAAAAGATCATAGCCATTGATCGTTCCAAAAAAGATCATAGCTTTTGATCGTTCCAAAATCATTGGGACCGTCTGTTGTCAAGGAGGGCACATGGCGAAGGGTCATCGTTTCACTGACTCACAGAGTGAAGAAGTCAAAGAGTAGAGTAAGGAAAGTTCACAAAGTGCAAACTCATGAAAATATCACAGTCGTTGGCTATCTCGACATCATCAGAGCCATCCATTTGGAGGGGTGTGTGGTGAGAGACCAGCACTTCACTGACTCACAGGAGGGAAAGGTCAAAGGAGCAAGCAGTGAGAACTCGCGATACACAAAATTCCGATGCTCTTGAGAGTTGGGCCTTAGATCACGGTGAACGGTCACATGGATGGAGGCCAAAGGAGGAGCTAAGGAACATTAGTCCTTTTCATAGCTTGGGAGTTGGGGAGTCAGGGTTGAATCATTCACAAAGTATCGATATGAGAAATTGCGATGCGCCTTTTGCATAGGTGTGCGGTCACAACCCGTGGTCACATGGAGTAGAGACTCACGTCGGTTTCTTGTATGCACTGGCTGATTTTCATAGTTGGACCTGTGGATTTTGTTTAGTGAAGGTTCCAACAAGGACCAAAGAGTTGATCCAGCTCAAGGAGGAAGAACGATCCAGTGACCGGGGGGTCGGTAGACCCTACTGAGGTAGGGGGTAGTCTGCATCAAGTTATGGAACCTTGGTTATGTGATATATCATGATGATGCTAGCTAGAGATGTCATTGATCTATTGAAGCATACTACTAGTACATGTATTGTTGGATGCTTAGTATTTGTTGTAGTAAATGGAGGATTGAGGTTTATTTGTTGGGGTACATGAATGGTGCATATTTAAGTTTCATTGATATATCTTATGATGTATTATTGAAGGCTTAATTGTTGGAAATCCCGATGCATGCGTTTGGCATATGGTTGGACTATATATTGAGACATGTAGTTGGTGAGTTGATGAGGTGATCATGTTGTACATAATTTATGAGTCATAGCTTGATCTATAGTTGATGCATGATTGGTACATTTATAGTACATTGGTAGAGGCACCTACTAGCAATTTGATTGGCACATGTTTTATGGTGGACTTAGGATACATATATGAGGTTTCATTTTGTGGTATTGGTGCATGGTTGATGTCATTGCTTGGTACAAGTGGTGATACATGTTGATGTACATGTTTGGTACACTCATAGATGGTATATGTTTGGATGATAAGTACTTGTCTAAAAAGTACACCATTGGTATGGCTTGATAAGCATATACTTTGATACATGAGACATTTGATGATTGTAGCACTTGGTTCATGGTAGAGACATATCATGAGTGGTATATGCACATGGTTGGCATATTGGTGAATGCAGATATATTGGTGGATGCACATGGTTGGCATATTGGTAGATGCACATGGTTGGAATATTGGTAGATGCACATGTTGGCATGTTGATAGAGACATATGGTTGATACATTCCATGAATGATATTTTTTGGCACATTGTATGTTGTTGATGTACATGGGTGTTGTTCATGGTGGGCACACATTTTGGTACAGGAAGTACTTGGTTGAAATTTTTATTCATGATTCTTTATTTCATTATTGACATATCTTTTGTTTCATGGTATGGCATGAGTTTTGATGCATGGATAGGTCCAAGGATTGTCACATGGTAGCATATTGTTCATATTGCAAAGAAGATAGGGGGAGACATACCCATAAGGGGAGTCATTCTTCTTCCCATGATTATAGGAGGAGATATTTATCAGATGCTGTTGGCCCTTGACCAATTTTTGGGAGATACTTGGTCATGTTTGACGATTTTTGGGACTTTGATAGTTTGTCGAAGATGGAGTGCCAGATGAAGCGAAGATTGTGGAATCTCGATCCACTTTTGGGTTTTTGGGAATATGTAATGGGAAAGTGATGTCGGCTTGTGGGTTTACCCATGCTTAGGCCCACTTTTGTAATGTATAAATAGATATCTAGGCATCTATCGAAATGGAATAGAAATGTATGTGATGTAAGCTAAGTGCTAATATATTTTGTAAGTGCTCTGTGCATGATTGTAAGAGGCTTGTAGAGCTAAGTGAAAGTCGTTGTAAGGAGTTGTGGAAGGATTTGTGCTGTAGCACAAGGAAGAAGGATCTGGCGAGCTGTACAGATATTCTGTCCTATGCGGAGTAAGGGTTTCCAAGGATCTGTGCTTGTAACCAATTGGCCGACGATAATAAAGAAGAGTTGGTGGACATAGCCCTAGGGTGGGGGTGAACCACTTAAATACAGTGTTGTCTTCTTTGTGCCTTGTTCTAATGCATTGATGCGATTATTTTCTAAGTGCTTTGAGAGGAGTAGATAGATCTGATATATATTCTTATGCTCAGTTCTTATGGTGTGTAGAATGTTAGATATGATCCATGTGTATATGTTAAGTGCTTGATATGTTAGATTTGAATAACATGTTGATGTTAAGTGCTTGAATATTCTAGTTCATAGTGAATGTTGCAAAGCTCTGTTATACCAATGAAGTGGTTATTGATTACATAATAAAGGACCAACAATGCTAAGTGATTTATTAAGTGTTAGAATCATAGATCTGTGTCCCAGCTAAGGTTGCAAACACTTGAGTCTTGCAACCATCCCTGCCTCTACCTCAAGTGAGACTTCATCTGCTTCGCAGGTGTTGTCGAAAGGTCCAGTAGTTAGGGATTTGTTGGTACGCTCTCGAGCATTGAACCCTGGGTCTTCTCCTGTGCCAACAAATGGTTCTGTTGCTGGGACCTGAAACTGTGATTGTTGGGAACTGAGAAAGAGGAAGCTCTGTGCAAAGATTCATCCTGAAACTGTGAAATATCTATGCATAGATCTATGCCCTAGTGTGCAATATTCTACTTGATCTGTAAATATTTGTACTAAAGAAAGAAGGTTAGATCTGAGAGAAAGAAGCCCGATCTGAAGAAAGAAGGCCAAATCTGAAAGAAAGGAGGTTGGATCTGTAGAAAAGAAGCAGGATCTGAAAGCTTTGTGCTCCAAGAAAGGTAAAAGTGAGAAGTTCTGATTGAAAGAGGTAAGATCTGTAAGCTTTGTGCTATTTTAAAGGTAAGAATAGTTAAAAGTTCTTAAATCTAAAAGATTTGTGCTCTGTAAAAGTAAGATAAGTGGAGATTTTTGTTTCTAAAGCATGGATCTAGGTATGTTTGATAGATTCTGTCCTAGCTTAAAAAATAGGGCATTAATAGATGAAAGAAGGTTTGATATGAATAGATCTGATAAGAATAATGATAGATATGTTATACCTATGCATAGAAATAATGTTTGGACTAACACATGGATGCAGGATCCTAGAAATAATTTGTTGCAGGTTAGCTACCATGATCCTAGTGCGTAGTACATAAGAGGTTGGGGATCATTTAAAAGAAAGAGAGGATTGATCCTCTGCTATAGTTGCAGAAGACCAGAACATATTGCTAAGGAATGCCCTGGAAGAAGACCTAGTTGTATTTGTTGCAAAGCCATGGACCATGAAGTGTTGGATTTCCCTAGAATGATTGCTAAGCTTGAAGGAATGAATCTAAATCAAGGAAACCCTAAGGCAGATCTAGAAAAGGTAGAACCCCATCAAGAATCAGAGAAGGTATTGATACAAGTAAAAGAGACACTGAATGACCACCAACATGTCATCTTATTAGAGATGTTCAAAGAGAAGGAATGCATCGAAGCAAGAATAGGGGAATTCGACATTGACTGTGTCCTGGATGAAGAAACACATATGAATATTATGACAGAAAGAACTTGGGAAGCTATAGGAAGGCCTGCTATGATCCCTTCCCTAGGAGGAATAAGTTTATTCAGAGGACAACTAGTAAACCTACATGGAAGGCTCGCCCGGATACCTATGAATATCAATGGAGCTTCGACAGAAGAGGACTTTGAGATTATTAAATTTGTTGAAGACAAAGCCCCGTTTACCATGCTAATAGAAAAACCTTGGATTGATAGAGATCAAGCCAGGCGAAAGGAGGAAGAAGAAGTTTTGGAACAAAAGAAGCAAGAGTTAAAAGACTTTATGACCAAAAGGATTTCACACTTGATTGAGGAACATAAGAGTAGATCATAGATATTTAATAATAGCAACTTAGATGTTGAGGCTAAGAGAACACTAGAGGATCCCCAAAAGATTGAATTACGTATCCCAGACAAGGAAGAAGTATTACACATGAACCCTAGGAAAAATTTTCAATAGTGCGAAGTAACTAAGACCAAAGAAGAAAAGACGCAGAATGATAAAATCATTACCGAGATGAAGCTCACTGGAAAGAAGGCTAGAAAGTTAAGAAAGAAAAAGGCTAATACTGAAAGGTTACAGGAGGTTCTAGAAGAGACCTTGCAGAAAGAAAAATTGCAGAATTGGAGCTTCACCGAAATATTATAATAGCGGCATAGAGTACTTCGCCATGACGAAGCAATATAGCCATTGGACCGATATATCCATTTGAATTATGCTCCAAATGGGCAGAAAAGCAATAAAGAGGCATCATCAGACCGTTGGGTTGAGCCATAACGGATCGAATAGGAGTTAATGGAGGGTCATATCCATTATGAGCCAACCGTTATCCACTAACCTATTTATCTGATCGCGCCATGCACGAAGAACACTTTTTCCAAATCAAGAATTTGAGCTCGCAACCTTGATTAAGATTGTCCAATGATCATTATGCTCTTTCTTTCCATCTTATTGCTGTGTCTACATTACTTCGTGAACCCGATATTATTAACCTCGAGTGCGTATGTTCGAAGAGCTTAGCGCACTTAAAGAATATGTGAAGGAAGTACTCGTTGATCTCAGGACCGAGAAAGTCATGTCGGAAAGAAGGATGTCTGCAGGCGTGCAAACATCATTGATAGGAGGAGTCCAAGCTTCTCCATCGACTACTCGCGGAGCAAGAACTTCCAAAATCACAACAGAGATGAGAACGAAGAATAGAGATGATCTCACGAATGCAAAGTTAATTCTGAGCATCTTACCTGCGTATATACCTCCTATGAGTGGGGCAATGAATAAAGACAACGTGCCTAGAGATTTTGAGTATGCTTTGGTCACTACGTACCTCCAGAAAGGGGTGCACACAGTTTGCACAGACCAGGATACGATAACAACGCTAAATTTTAGTGACTTCAACCTTGGATACCGTAAATATTATAGTATGCTCGCCCCGCATAAGTATCTAACCAATATGAAAGGAAATAATTAAAACATTATCCCCCATCCTTGGACCCATAACCTCGCATAGTCTACCCTGCTAATGTGATGAAGATCCCTCACTTCGGATGACATCAAGAAGTAAATGCATGTCTTAAGTTGTTGTTATCCTATTACCATGGAGGATATTTATGGCTGAACCAATGTATCATAGTGGATCCGAACTTGATCCATCAGATCACCGGGATTAGCATGCAAGGCCTCGACACACAGGATTTTTACCCCTGAAATACCACGGATCGCGCTCTTGCGTAGAAGATAAAGGATATGTATGATGATGTCGAGAAGGGCATGCAAGGGTACAAGGTAGCCTCTATCTAGAATGACACAGTGCACCTAGCCTATCAACTCATTGCTGTGAAATTAGTTTGCAAGAACCATCCCACCCAAGTAACCGGATTCGTAGTAGACCTCGCCGGGAAGTGCGCAAAGGGTGTACAAATGAATTGGGCACAATACCTAGTAAACCAACTAGAGCTTGATTGCAAGGAATCCCATGACCAAGGGTATGAGTTCCATTTCAGCTAGCTTCTCATACTGATCACATTCATTGCATGGGAAATGTCGGAAGGTGCGACATTCCCGGACATCGAACCCTTTGAACCATTGGCTGCGAAATTCAGTACCTTGTGGTACTCAAACAATATGAATAAACAATGGTAGTCAAATTCCATGTTTCATTCATATTATAATCAGTTGAAAGTAGCTATCTAGGTGTTGGTAGCCATTTTGAATTTTTATCTTTTGCTTACAAGCTGTCCACATAAGGGTTTTGAACCCTTAATTCTCATCGCAAACTTTTAAATAAAACGACATGATTATCTTACGCATTTGCACACCTGCTTTTCGTTTTCATTTTCATGACTGCAAGCGTGAAAACTTTAAGTTGGAAGTCATGTCGATGGCATTAAAATCGTCACTGGATTATTATGAATACCCTTGTTCATGTGGTCATTTCACCTTTAATGGTCACACATGTATCAAAACACCAAACCTTTATTCACATTGTATTTTTGTTTGGCATGGTTTCAATTTATAAATTCATGTTGCAATGATTTTTGGTGTCTTTGATTAAATCCCTAGGACAATGGTTTCATAGAACGCATACATTTTATGATCAAATCCTTGGTTCTATATTTGAAATGTTGTTTTGTTTTAAATCATTATAAATGCTATTGTATGATCAAATAGTTGGATCGACTTGTCATGGTTTTCAATGATTATTTGTTTGGCATGTCATTTACATTGTTTTTGACATACACCAATAGTGATTTGAATCACCAAAGCATCATCGATTGTACATATCGAAATGACTGTTTCGCATGGTTTTATTTCACTCCACCACCCGCGCACGTATAGGCATTAATTCCTGCCTTCTATCTCGGGTCACCTCTGTTGGTTTTGGGGAAATCCCTGAGCTTTCGATCCTGCGTTTACCCTGTCCAAACCCTTGCCCGTTTACCTGGATCACTGTGTGTCCTTGACTATGGCACCTGTGGTGCGCATAGAGCCTAATGGCAGCCAAACACTCCTGCTATTCGACAATGCTCGTGAGGATTTGGAAAATAGTGGCTGGTTAGGTTTTATCCAAATATTTGAGGGTTTCAACCTTTCGGTAGCCCAACAGTTCACCCTCATGTTTGACGGATGCAGGGCTAAGGTCAGAGATATCCAACTTGAGATAAATGAGGAATTCCTTAGCTCGGCTACAGGCTTACCAGCTAAAGGGCAGAGGTGGTTTAAGAACTCCAAAGTGGACAAGGTGCCATGGCCGCTCCTATTCACATCAAGAAAGATTGTTAGTTGTGATAGAGGTATGTCTGTAGCTGCCCTCAAACCCAGGTGGCATGATCTATTGGCAATTGTTAAGCAGTTTGCGACTTGCGAAGGTCATTATGGTTTGGTATTTCTATATCATCTTCAGTTATTGATGAATTTTATAGACTACCCTTTGAACATGCCCCACTATCTCCTACGCAGTCTCTACAAAATGTCCAAACATTTTAAGCATGAGAAGGCTGATAGTAGCCTTTTCCATCATTGCTTGATCAAAGTCATTATTGTTCACCATTCGAAGCTCAGTGGTGACTGTCGGGAAGCCTTCCTATCAAGGAATGGCTTTACCACCCCCGAGTGTGTTCTAATGGATAAGTCTGTGGTCACTGAAACACTGGTTGAGCCAGCTGTGCCACCTCCTACCCTTTTACCCCCTGTCAAACCCTCGAATTGCCCCAACTTTGACCTACCTGATACCATGGCCGACCCATGTGCTAAAGACAATACTAAGTCCGTCAAGAGGCCTATAAGGAGGAAAGGAAAAGGTGATACTGGTGTCAACAGTAGGGGAAAGAAAAATGCACGATGGATATCAAGATGTGCTCGGAACAAGCCCAAGCAGAGCACTGATAAAAAACCTATCGTCTTGAGTGAGGATTCAGACTCTGAGATTGAACGTTTCCTAGCCAAGGAATACCCTTACTCTCATGGCCTCTGCTCTATGGAAACCTATGACTATGTCTCCAACTTACCTCCGTGCCTCAAGAACGATCCTAAATTCCCAGGAATTAAGCTTCACAGTGACACCCTTGGTAACTTGAAAGAACCCTCGCCTGTGATGCCAAAGCCCGATCAATCACCGTGTACCCAATGTAATTCCTGGCTTGAACGTTACTACATGAATGTTCCCCTGTTGCAATCTAAGATTAAATCGTTAGAGGAACGAGTTGCTGTGCTATCAAGGGAGAACGACAGGCTACAAGCCAACGAGAAGAAACAAAAAACCACCGGTTCAATTGTCTTCAGAAATGTAGAGGCAACAACGGCCTTTGTTAATTCAAAGTTATCATGATCGAATCATTTTCTTACTTCCCAGGTATGTATTTCAACATCGATTTTTTTTTATGAGTTGGTTTGAATTAGTATGACCAATTGGGTTTGCTTTCGTTTAGTTCTGTTTGAATAGATTCAAGAAACGATTCTGTTTTGTTTTGAATGATTATTTTCGTTTTGGATTATGATTGCATTCGATCTGTACAGAAGATTTTTTTGCTAAACTCGGACACAGATATGTTTCGATTGATACGATTTTGCATTAGCATAAGGATTGTGTCGGCTCTGAGTTGGCTCGATTCGGTTCTATTTGGTTTGATTTTGAAACGATTCTGTATGTTTGAATTAGCATAGTCTTTTATGTATGCGATGCATTAATATCAAAGATTGGTTTGATAAATACAATGCAATATATTGATTCGAAAAAATGACTCTATTAGTTTTGGATTTAAAAACGATTTTGTTAAGTTTTGAGTCGACATGAAATATTGCGTTTGTATTGAAAGAATATGAAAGATTTGCTTGATTGGTTATAGTCTGTTTCGATTTAGATTGATTCAAAAATGATTTCATTGGTTTTGAATTATCAAAATGATTCTGTCTGCTCTGAATTGGTAATAAAAGGTGTTTGACAGATTCCATATATCCCTGTTACCATTCGGTTAATTGACCACGATTTCGTTTGTTTCAATTTGCATACAAGTTTTGGTTTGTTGTGGCATGAATGATTCACTTTGTTTGGAATTAGTAATTAAATATTTGGTTCAATAGGTCGAATATATTTCTGTTATCGTTTGGTTGATTTAAAACGGTTCTGTTTGCAAATTAGACCAGCTACAAAATCGTGAGATTCTGTACCTAGTCTTAAAATTTAGATTTTTGTTAATTTTACCAATAAAACATTATCTAAACTTCTTTATTCTTATCCACCTACAGGTACCTGCGAATTTCAATGACAAATTGGACATGCTGTGGCAGTTTAGAGGATGCTTTTTGTGATATAGTTTTATTTTAAGTTGTTAGCTTAAGTCAGAAATAGAGACTTGGGAGATTATTCCCAGATTTTTTGTAAACTGCTTTTGATAATTTCCACAGGGATGTTTTACCCTGTGGCCTTTATATATTCATTAATTTTTGTAATGAACCCATCGACTGGTGGGAGAACAAGACTATGGATTTATGATGATACAAACTCGAATGGAAGTGGATCTTTTGTAACAAATTTAGCTTTCAATTTATCATACTTTCATTCTGGGTTTGTGCATTTTAATTTGCGATTAAGTCATTGACTACTTTAGATATCAAGACTTATTACAGGTTAATGCGTTGTGATTTAAATTCTTTCCATGTCTTATGTATCTCAGTTTTAATACAACAATTACTCTGTTTCGATTTAATGAATAAAGGTTTATCTTCTTCGTTAAATGAATCATTTTGTACAAATCTTCGCATACGGGTTTATCTAATTGTGATGGTTTGTAAATTATAAGATTGCTGTCGTTTTATGTCTTGTTTGTTCTGTCATTGATATTCAAAAGAGCACTGCTGCTTCCTATTTACAAGAAGCTTGTGGAAAATCTGGTGCGGGTTTCCTCCCATCGGACAACTGAATCAGATACTTTGCACAGGACAAATTGGAAAGCGTTATTACAAGTTAGTTTATTAATGTTATTTAAGCAGTTTAGATAGATACATATAGTTCAGATTTATAGTTAGGATAATTATTTTAATTGCTCAGCTTAGATAGTTTTCATTTTATTTTTGTTTCATAAAATTATAAAATTAAAAAAAAAACAATACTTTTGCTGTCATAGGACAGTTTACAAATGATTTTAGCAGGTTTTCATTTAAAATCTGTAATCTGTAAATATTGTACATTTGTGATTAATATTTAATTGTGTCGATAGATGAACATTTGATTTCATATAATTATTATTGTATAATATTAGACAGTAGACTGTATATATATATTTCAGATTTGTTTATTAGTTTGCTTTAATTGTTGTTTTCATTTAGATTAGTTCCTTTAGTCAGTTTTATTTCGTTTTTCTTAGGACTTAGATCGGCCAACGAAGCCGCTAAACCTGTCGGGGTGGATCATCCCAAATGGATTGGGTTATTTAGACAACCCCGGACCGGATCCATTCCTCCAGTTAACGAGCGTTCATTTTCGCCCGTCAACACTAGGCTACACCGTGCATCACTCCGAACACACTCCACAGGTTTCGACCCCTGATGAATTTCAACACAGACAAACACTTTCTCCACATCACAACGCATGCTGACAAGCAAAAGAAATAGTTACAGTCCTATTATAAATTAACATAATAATATATGGAGGAGATCGCAAAGGAATGGTCGATGGACCTCCTTGTTCCAGCTGACCCTGCGGAGATATCTGATGTAGACAATCTAGAAATTGTGTAGGATATACCCATACCTAGCGTGTGACATAAGATCAGTGAAGTGAAAGACTTAAGAAGTCCTTCAATGAAGACTGATTCCATCATGCCGGAGTAAGAGGGTGATGGAAAAGAGTTAGAATAAGTCGAAAAAAAGCGTAGAGATGAAGCATAACTTTTGAAGAAGAGGAAGGGTTCACCTCATAAAGCTTCTTCCTAGAAGAAGTCTAAATCTCTCGTGGCTAAGTTGCAGACCACACTGACCCCATATGACTTCAACTTCATTGTCACAACTCTGAATGATGCTGTGATGGAGATAGTAGAGAAGCAAGAGGCTAAACAAGAGGAGATGTACAATCAGATCGACATAGAGCTTCAAGGAGTGCAATAGGCACTTCAGTCGAAGCAAGCAGTCTCCACTGCATCCCTGTCAGTCAGAACACTAGAAGTAGGAGATGAGCCAACTCAACTCCACCAAATCATGGATTTAGTCAAGGCTCGACTTTGAAAATCACAATATGAAGTAGAGAAAGCCATTCATGCTTTGAAATAAGTATAGGGAGTACTTGTAGGACAACGCAGTGTTGCAGAACAAGAAAAGAGTGCTCTCCAAGCAAAATGGGATGCAAAGAAAGACGAGCTACAACAAAGCAAGAAAAATTTGCTCGGAGAGCAACTTGAGATAAAGGAAGCGGTCAACAAAGCACTTCTCTTTATGATAGTCATTGAGGTACAGACCGAAGAAAGATTCCCACAACAGGTGGCACAACTTGAAGACGTGATCCAGAAGCTACAACAACACATTGCAGATCTAGATCTTTGCGTAGTACCTAAGACCCCGCAGGAGATTAGAGACCAAAGAGAAATAACTGCCTGCAGTGCAGTTGATAGACTAAAAGATATTTCCCTGGAGTGCAAGCAGCTGAGTAGCCGCAACGCCCAGAAATATGAAAACCTCACCAAGAACCCAGATTTATATAAATTGGAGTCACAGCTCTAGGAGGTGAAGTATGAAGCTAAAAATCTACAGACGCAGTTGAAGGCCCTATCACCCGTAGAAAGAATGAAGAGATCTCATGAGCAGTGCACGACCCAACAAAAGATCCATACGATCCATAGAAAAGTGATGGACATGACTCAACAAATTCAACCGGTGCAAAATAAGGCATGTCATCTGTTCACAGAGGTTGAGAGCTGAAGAGCAGAGCTGGAACAGGTTGTGAGTTTGTTGGCAGCCAATTCATTTTTTTAATTGCTCTTAAAAAAATCTGCCTACACCCCTTGTCTCATTAACAACAAATCATCGTCGCATTGTGCTCCTTGATATTTGTTTCATTTGTGCGACCATTGCAGTTTGATTTCGATTCGGTTTTCACAACTGAAAGTGTGAAAACACCTCTTTCATTGTTTGGACTGTCGTCGTCTTTTATTGATTTTTCTGAAAGACAATTTACCATTGGTTTATCACATGACTGCAAAGGTTCTTTCAAACTATGTCCATTTCACTTTGATTGCGCAAGTCGATTTATGAGCCATTAAGCATGAAAATTTATTGATTACGTTTGATCCTTCAAAGGTTATAATTGATTTTGGTTTTATATGCTATGATGCTTATAGCTATGAGCTCTTGACTTGATTGATTATATGAGACTTTTGTTGCAATGTTCTAATAAACTTTTGACCATGCAACATGCACGTTGGTAATATTATGAGTTTGATTTAACATGGAATGGCAATAGTTTGAGTTTTGCAAAGGCGCATTGGTTAATCTTTCGGATTTCGATTTTATAGTTTGAACCGTTGCTTGGCGCTTTGTTTTATTGGATTGAGTTTACATTGAATGACCATAGTTTCAAACTATACATTGGCATATTGATTTGATTATCCACCGTTTAAACTTTGGGTTGGCCGAATTATGTTGAATTTGGTTATGATTGATTGAGCAGGGTTGGTGCTATGCCATTAATGTTTTGCATGGTGGTGGTAATCCCACCACCTTCGCACGCATACCATTAATCCTTACCTCTTTCAGTGCTACAGCTGTTAGCCGAAACCATTTTTGACCTATGTATCGTTTTGATTCAAACCCTACCATGCTCAGAAGCTATGGCTCCTATTGTGAGGGCCGAGCCCAATGGGTGCCAAGCACTGCTGATGTTTGATGGCGCTTATAGTGACTTAGAAGAATACAGGTGGCTCTAGTTCATAAGGAAGTTTGATGGGTATAACCCTGCTGTGGCTCGGCAATTTGCATTATCATTCGATGGCTGTCGAGCCAAAGTGGGTGATGTGCAACTCAAAATCAATGAACATTTTCTTAGCTCAGCGACTAGTCTACCTGTTACGGGGCAGAAGTGGTCAAAAAGTTATAAGGTGGATAATGTCCCATGTACATTGTTGTTTCAGTCTCGAAAGGTGGACTCTTGCAGGTACGGGTTTGTTTTTCTGTTTCACCTTCATTTATTGATGGTTTTTATGGGTTTCGAACTTAGTATGCCCCACTACCTACATAGAAGCTTGTTCAAGATGGCCAAGCATTACAAACGCAGCCAGGCCGATACCAACCTCTTCCATGTGGGATTGATTAAAATGTGTATGGTATACGAGTTGGGTTTACGTCGGGACTGTTGGGGTGATTTTCTTGTTCGTAATGGCTTTGAAGAATCAAACCCTCCGCAGGTTGATAAGCCTATGGTGGCCAAAACCCAGCCTTTTCCCCCTGTGCCTTATAACGCTCTGCTACCCAAACCTCTACCCGACCCACCTACGAACTCGCCTATGGCCGTGACTAAACAGGTTGAAATTGCTAAGCCTACAGTCAATCGGCCTAAAGCTAAAGCTAATGCTAATGCCAAAGGCAAGAAAAACTCTCGTTTAATCTCCCGCTTGCAGAGAAGTAGACCTAAATCCCCTACCAATTCTGAACCTATCATGGTCAGCGAAGACTCCGATTCAGAAATCGAACGATTTCTTGCCGATGAGTATCCTTACTCAGAGGGTTTATGTGACAATCCTGCATGTGACTTTGTCAAGAATTTCCCACCTGGTCCAAAGGATAATCCTAAGTTTCCTGGCATTGAACTACCTCAAGGAACCCTCGGTGAACCATCGAAAACCCCTGGCACCCCGTGCAATCAGTGTGGGTTATGGTTGGAGAGATATTACATCGATGTCCTGATGCTGCAAACCAAAATCCGTGATTTAGAAAATCAAGTGGCTAAGCTCATTGGTCATGAGGCGAAGGTGCAACCCTCCGACAAGAAGAAACGAACCACTGGCTCAATTCTGTTCAAGAATGTTGAGTCAACCACGACAATTGTCAATTCGAAACTGGCATAATCTCAGCAGTCTAGCCGGTATAACCCTCGCTCATTTATATGGCACATTCATAAGCTTTGTGTGCGTTATCGACCTGCTCGATTACATAAACAAGCACTGCTGTGTATGATTTGTTTTGATAAATTGAATTTGTTTAAATTTTTAGTTAGATTTGGTTTTGATTTTGGTAATCATATTTTGTATTTGATTGTTTTAAATTAGTTACAATTGAAGGCTCTGTTGTATCTATTATAGGCAAACTGTTTTGCATTTCAACGTTTTGAAACACGATCTATATGGTAATTCGAATTGGTTATGATACACACCTACAGTGGTTATCTGCTACTTG
>ML779927.1:355575-365825 GCA_009831015.1 Picea engelmannii | reverse complement strand
TAATAGTTAGTAGTTTATAGTTAGATTAGTGTAGTTAGTTTGGTTTGCTTTATTAGTTTCTAGTTTCCTTTATTTTAGTTAGTTTCTTGTATTCAGTTATAGTTTAGTTTGTTTTATTTAGTTTAGTAAGATTTCTTAGCTCATATCATTTCTCTTCGGTTTTCATAGGAGACCTTAGAGCGGCCAACGGATCCGTTAAACTCGTCAGGGTGGTCCATTCCAAATGGCTTGTGTTATTTAGACAACCCCGGACCGGTTCCACTCTCCCAGTTGACGGACGATCAATTTCGCCCGTCAACAGAGTTCAACAGAACAACTCTTAGAGGGACCCGTCAATGACACACTCATCTAGGAGTTTTCCAAGCAAGAGGTCTCATCACAACAACAGGTCGAAGTAGCTCGAGCCAAGATCGAGGCATTTGAGGGAGAATTGACCAGACCAGAGTGACTTGGGATGAGTCATTGATGAGTGTTGGGGGCCTATTGGCCCTTGACCAAGTTTTGGGAGATACTTGGTCACGTTTGACCATTTTTGGGACTTCGATAGCTTTTCGAAGATGGAGCGCCAGAGGAAGAGGAGATTGCAGAATCTCGGCCCACTTTTGGGCCCCTTTTGGGTTTTTGGGATAATGTAATGGGAAAGGGATGTCGGTCTGTGGGTTTACCCATGCTTAGGCCCACTTTTGTAATGTATAAATATATATCTAGGCATCTATCAAAATGGAATATAAATGTATGTGATGTAAGCTAAGTGCTAATAGATTTTGTAAGTGCTCTGTGCATGATTGTAAGAGGCTTGCAGAGCTAAGTGCAAGTCATTGTAAGAAGTTGTGGAAGGATTTGTGTTGTAGCGCAAGGAAGAAGGATCTGGCGAGCTGCGCAGATCTTTTTTCCTGTGTGAAGTAAGGGTTTCCAAGGCTCTGTTCTTGTAACCAATTGGCCAATAATAATAAAGAAGAGTTGGTGGACGTAGCCCCAGGGTGTGGGTGAACCACGTAAATACAGTGTTGTCTGCTTTGTGCCTTGTTCTGATGCATTGAAGTGATTAGTTATTAAGTTCTCTAAGAGGAGTAGATAGATCTGATATATATGCTTATGCTCAGTGCTTATGGTGTGTATAATGTTAGATATGATCCATGTGTATATGCTAAGTGCTTGACTTGTTAGATCTGAATAACATGTTG
Organism: Picea engelmannii; assembly: GCA_009831015.1. Taxonomy (NCBI): domain Eukaryota; kingdom Viridiplantae; phylum Streptophyta; class Pinopsida; order Pinales; family Pinaceae; genus Picea; species Picea engelmannii. The sequence continues at coordinate 364,641 of ML779927.1, read as the reverse complement.
ATGCTAAGTGATTGAATATTCTAGTTCATAGTGAATGCTGTGAAGCTCTATTATACCAGCGAAGTGGTTATTGATTTCATAATAAAGGACCAACAATGCTAAGTGATTTATTAAGTGTTAGAATCACAGATCTGTGTCCTAACTAAGGTTGCAAACACTTGAGTCTTGCAACCACCCCTGCCTCTACCTTAGGTGAGACTTCATCTACTTCGTAGGTGTTTTCAAAAGGGTTAGTAGTTAGGGCTTTGTTGGTGCGCTCTCGAGCATTGAACCCTGGGTCTTCCCCTGTGCCAATAGATGCTTACTAGGAAAGATCCCTATGTTTGAAGAAAGAGCATAGGGGCATAATTCTAGGGGGAGCGATGGTCACATGGGGAGTATGAGCGATGTATCTTCAACATTAAATCAAAGTGATATCCCTTGTTCAAAAGGGGAGAGATTATTCAGATTAATATCAAAGGAATTCAGACAGGGGGAGCAACCCCAAGGGGAGAATGACCCTTTTCCATTGATGTCAAAGGGGGGAGATTTAGTCACATTGATGTGATTTATGATTATTGATGAGGAGAGATAGTCACATTGATGACTATTGGGGTAGATCATTCCTTGTATACATGTTGACATCAATTATTGGTGTTTCCATCAATGTTGGTATTGCCATCAATGCCAAAGGGGGATATTGTTGGATCAGGTTGTCATTGATGCCAAAGGTTTGATTAATTGATGTCAAAGGATTGATGTCAAGTGATTGATTAATTAATGATTGATGTAATATGTATTGTCCTTGATGAGAATGGATAGATGTCAAGTAGAATCACAGTCACATGACGTCATACATAGATGAAGATGGATCAATAAGTTGTCATTGATATGATGCATGGTTGGATCATTATTGTCTTATCATGGTTGAAAATGTGTACAAATGGATGAACTACAAAGTGTTACCCTTACGATGAAATCCCTCATGGGAATATGCTTTGTGGTTAAGTTATCCTTGAAGTATGGTTGGAGAACCCATGCTTATATGTGGAATAATGAAATGAATATCAATGAAGTTATTAGTGAAACTATCCTATATGGATAGTGCTTGTCATGTCATTTCCAGTGGTATGTGGAATGTTACATAACTCCTCACGGTTTGAGAGTTATGGCCTTACGAAGTTAAAGGACCCTCATATGTTGGCTTGAAGCCCTAAAAGGTCAAGGAAGTCAAAGATCTTGCAAAGAAGAAATTATTATTTAAATGATAAAGTAAAGAGACAAAGTCAAGGAGGACTATTTAAATAATAAAGTGAAGTGACAAAATCAAGAAGGATTATTTAAATATTAAAATAAGGTGACAAAGTCAAGAAGGAATATTTAAATAATAAAGTAATGGATAAATTTCTAATTATGGAAAGTGGTTAACCCTAGAAATGAGGAAAATAGGATAAGTGACCTAGAAGATGAAGAGTATAAATAAGAGGCAAGGGTCTCTTGTGAAAGACACTTTTTTGGAGGATCTCTTGTGTATCTCTTGAGCATGATTGAATATATAATATGAGAGAGAGAGAGTATGGAGGATCTCATGAACACATAAAAGTTTCGCCAAGTCTGATATCATGACGACAAAAGTCTTGGAAGTTTAGAAACCTTAGTTTCTGAGGTATACACGGCCTGTAGTGGGCCAGGACACATACATACGTGGGATGAATGAAGACAAGGTGCATATAGTTGATGAAGTTATGAAGACTTGTGGTTGAGTTGATGCCAGGCTCTTGAAGATTGAAGCATGTTCCAGATCTGCACTCTATGGGTTCATATCTACCAATGAGACTCTGATATGGTTACATTGTTGTCTTACTGGATACTCTTGCATGTTGTGTGGTGAATTGTTAAGGCATTCTTGATATGACTGTTATGATATGGTTGAGTTGGTTGATGGAGTGAGAAACACTCTTATGATTCAGTACTGATATGATGGCTATAGTATACTGGTTGTTTACACATGTTTAAGTAGCATTCATTTTGTTGGTTGAGAAGCACGAGTAAACTATTGGAGAGCTTGGATGTGTTGTGACTGGCTGTGGGTCAGATTGGACAGTGAGAGACATAAGATAATGAGATTGCGGATTGCAAAGGATCCGAGTGTGTGATTAAATTAAAAACCCTAAATGATCATATGTGATACACAGGCTGTAGTACAGACTTACTGCATGCATACGTGGGATGTAGTGAGCCAAGGCACGTACATACACAAGCTGCAGTGAGCCAGGGCACACACATACGGGATACACTACTGACAGGTCGCGTACCTGTGACATATTGATATATGTGGAGGATTGTTGCCTCAACTCAGTTGGTGCTAAGGATGTAAGTTGAGTCTTGCATATAGAGCTAGTGCTCTTGTAGAGTTGTACTCTATTCAGTTGTATAAACCCCAAGGATTGAAGTCCGTAATAAAAATAAAATTGTATATACATCTTGTGTTCATTGTGTTCCTTGTGGTGATGATTTGTTGATGATATATTGTTGATATATGCTATTGATATGTGTTCACATTTAACTGGTTATAAAAGAAAACAATGGTTAATGAGGGAAGTTTTGGGAAAAAGAGCCATACACTGTTCAACCCCCCCTCTCAGTGTAGTCGGTGTGTCCAACACAAAGATGATCCCCTTCTCTTCATATCCCAAGCTCTGATACCATGTCAATTTTCACATGCAACTCTATGTGACTAATTTTCAATCTAAAAATTGCTTCCTAGTGAGCTAACAATAAAACCCTAGTTGTTATCACTAAACAATTATTGACTGAAATTGTATGCAACATAAACAAAAAATATCAAAGGCGAATCATCAACACAACTGAGACACAAATTTTTGTTCTATAAACTTGATCAAAATTAGAAAATTAGAGGGAAAAACTATCCCTCCTAGTCAACACACTTTGACCAAATATGGGGACAACCTTGTCCTCCTCAAAAGAGAAAAAATAAAAAAAAACAAACTTCGCAAAATATCCAGAACGATTCCAATCTGCAGATTTGTTGCAGCTATCGAACTGCCAACTTTATGTAGCTACCGAATCACCTATGACTACTGAAATTTCCGCTTTCCATAGCTACCGAAACCTACGACTATAGAACCATGCACAACTACCAAAACTTCCACTTTCTGTAGCTACCAAAACCTGCGACTACAAAACCACCCATGGCTACAGAACTACCGACGTTTTGTAGCTACTGAAACCTATGGCTACATAACTTCCGTGGCTACATAATTGTCAACTTTCTGCAGCTACTGAAATATATGTAGCTATAGAATCACCTGCCAACTACATAATCACCTGTTGTGGCTACAAAATCACCTCACTGAAATCACCATGCCTCCTAGCATAAGTGTTTACTCACTTATTCTCACTCCATCATGTCACTCCACTCTTTACAAAATATGAAATTTCACAATGACCTCTCTTATTTATATACAATCCTTAGTGGTCATGATAGAATTCCCTCCAAAATTCAACATAAAATTAGTCTTTCTTGTGGGTGTGAATCCCCAACACAAACTCATAAAGCCCATCTCCAAACCCATGAATCCCCAAATTCATTCTAAGGGGGTTTTCATGCAAATGAAAGTGTGATGTGGTGTCCACAAGGATTCCCACATGCCCAACACCTAAGCCATGTGAGAATACCTACCCAAAGGTACAATCAACATGTCCATCCATGATTTGTCATTTTCTCTCTATGTTGGGGATGTCTCCGCTCGAATTCTATTGTGTTGCATTCACAGATCCAAACCCTTGTTTATTCCTCTGCTTAAATTTTTTCTTGATTTTAAAAACATATCAATAAGAATCTCTCAACTACGAGATGTCCAAAAACTCCATTTCTGTTTGGATGTACCTATGTAGACCCCTACAATATTTTAGAACTAGTTGCTGCTCAGAGTCTCTAATACCCAACTTTGTGTGTAAGGTATGGAAGGTATTTGTTAACTCCAACACTGTTTGATCCCTCTCTTGACGTAGTGTGGTTCATATTGTGTACTGGTCGTCATAGTTTCCAACATGGTAATATGGTTCCTTGACGATATCAATACACTATTAAATTTGGGTCATTTTTTGATGAGACTTTCGACGTAATTCTGATGTATGTTTGTTAGGATATTGACAAAACATGTACCCCCAAAACGTCAATTCTGGTAGCATATCACTTCTGACGGATACCCCAGTCGTCTCAATTCCAAATTTTTCATTCGTCAAAAGTGAGACGAACGAGTGAAACTGTTGTTCGACTAATTTTACATATCGACCATGTTTCAGTCATCGAAAGTCAGATGCTATAGAAACTATTCGTTGACGAATAATCTAAATTGGCCATGTTTCATTCGTTAGAAGTGAGATGAACTAGAAACTATTCGTCGACGAAGTTTCTATATCAGCCACATTTCATTCGTCGGAAGTGAGATGGTATAGGCACTATATTCGTCAGAAGTTTAATGACCTATAATCTATTCATCGATGAATTTTCTATATCAGCCACATTTTAGTTTGTCATAAGTGAGATGAGGGAGCGTTGGAAGACTGACACACTATAAGTGTTTTTAAAAAAAATAAAAAAATGTCATCTCTTCTAGGCCTACATTTGATGGAAGAGAATCCTAATTTCTGATTTCCATGTACTCAACCAGCTGGTGCACGCTATCCTCTTCCTTTAACTCCCCTTGGGTTGATTTCACTAACATTCGTTGGTTGACTTTTCTGTGTCATAAACACAGGAGGTTGACTTTTATTCTAGTTTCATATTTGATATATACATATTTGTTGTAGTGGCTCTTATAATAAGTAATTTGTAGGTGATTTAGAGACTTTGCAACAAAAAGCTTATGTTGGTTGGACACATTACATATTTGAGGGGCAGAGATCCATGGACATATTTATGTCATATTTTTTTTGACAGTGATTAAACCTTGTTTTCTATGGCATTGATTTCTTTTATGCCTACTTGGCGAGGTTGAATTCCTCATTGCTCTTAATAAAATATGTTGGTTCTTCCTTTTGGGTCCTCTTGTTATACTTCACATATTATATGCTCATAACAGTAAATTCACAACTTCCCAACATTCTCCTTGTGAGACTATATGGGTGATGGTTCTACTAATGCAACTAATTGCATTTAGTATCTCTACAATAGAGGCCACCCCCTAATTGAAGCTATGAATCCACAAGGGAAAATTACCTATCACTGTCTCTAGCTCTCTTTACAAAATCCAACAACAAAAAAAACTATTTGCCACTCAAATAAAATTACATAAACAAATAATAAAACTCACATTAAATGTAAATCGAAATTGTTAATCGTTTACATGTTAAAAATAAAAAAAATATAATGCAATAAGTAGAGGTTACTTAGAGAGGAGTTGCATAAGTACCTGCACACTATTAGTCAATGTACCTATTCGATTCAAATGGTAATCCACTAATAACTCTTCCCCATGAGCTATCTTTTTTATTACGCACATGAGTACTCAATTCCCTTCATGTCCCTCATGAATGCAATGACCAATGGTCGCAATGACCAATGCACCCTTAATGGTCACAATGACCAATGCAAAAAAAACATTTCCATCCAAAGATTAAAAAAAACATATTGATCCTTCCACCAAGATGTTCATGTGTAAACATGGTGCTCTTTAGCCTTACATGCACTAGCGTGCTATACATGTTGCATCATGCACATGCCTTATAACCATATTCCCCTTGTTATATATTTTTCCCTATATCTACACCCACACATGATGTTTATGCCCTATATTGTACAATGCACCAATATTCGTGCATTTCACCAACTACTATACATCATCCTTGCAACTAATCTAATCAACTCAAGCAATGGTGACATTACATTGTTGGTAAGGAAACAATTCTTAACACTAAGCATCAACCCCTTATGTTTATGAACTTTCAATCTAAGATTACAAAGGAATCTTAAATGGGAATCTTATGTTTAAAAGTTTCATCCCATTATTGAGTACAAAAGGGGGATTACTAATAAAGTTATTGATATGTTGAATATCTCTCCTTCCAAGGTTTTACATATTCTCAATAGTATATTTGTCTATGAAGAATGGAAGTCTTTATGTTTCAAATCCATAGTTTGAGTCAATTTTCACCTCTTTACAAAAATCTATAATGTTAAATCAAACTCTTTTTATTAATTATATATTAAGAGATGGTGGAATAATTACACAAGAATAATGCTATTGTGACCGGAGACCACATTGTTTCTTTCAAATATTATGTAGATTATCTTGTTTTTGAACATGATGACATATTTATGTTGAAGTTTCTACACTCTTTGGAAGAAGAAGATAGAACATGGTTTAGGAACTTGACAACAAAGGTCATTTCAACCTAGTAGCAATTCCTTGAGTTTTTCTTGCATCATTGGGGTGGTAATAAGGAATAATATTGTTTGTTGAAGGATTTTAACTCAAATGAACAATGTGTGAAAGATTTCAATCATAGATTTTATAATTCATATTTCATAATTCACGAGGATGTGATATCTTTATAAGTTGCTTCCATGCTGATATATATATATATATATATATATATATAGTTGCTCATCATTCAAATTTTACCTATTTTTCATAGAAAATAAATCTTTAGATATTGTTGAAATACTCGATGATGCATTAGAATTGGAAAGAAATATGATTACATCAAACATAGTTCTTGAATATCAGTCACATGATACCAAGGAGGGAAGGTGTAAACAATATATTTTTTTCTCTTACTTATAACAATGAAAACTATTCTCTTTTAAAGGAAATCACTATGATGTTACAAGATCTTGAGAATAATGAAAAATCAGATCCTATGTTACCCTCTCAAATGCAAAATTTGTGTTTCAAGGAATTGGTTTCACATATCAGATGTGTAATCATGAGAAACCAACCTTTGATGAATTAGAGGTATTCATGAATGCAAAAGCTTCTTTTCTTCTTGAAGGTCTCATGGGTCCAACATATCATTTGACTAATTCTGATGGGATCTTCATAAAAATAAGTAATTATTACTTTGGTTTGGGTACTTATCGATTAAGAGTTGTTGCCGAAAATAATTATTTTGAGATACAAAAGAGTTGTGATGTCATTCCTAGGAAGCATATGAAATCTGCATTTGCAAACTTTTCTAGTCACGAACATATATGTATCAACTATGATGATAATGATATGGTTGAAAAATTATCCCAAGTTGATCACTTGAAAGAAGAATGTGACAAAAACAATGCCATCCATGAACCCTTTTCTTGTTTTAATGTTTTATATGATTGGAAACAAGAGAATGGAGATCAAAGAGATGGTGATATTTAACATACAGGTTATGATATTCATGAATAGTTTGTTGGGTTTACTCTTCATATGGATGATGGTGCTATCAATCATAATCCATTTTTAGAATTCATTGAGCCATGTTTTTGACACGAGGAATGAGAAAACCATCTCTTAATTCACAAAGAGGATGCTTTGTTGGTTATCCCTTCATATCACGATGGAAATATTCCTATGCATCTTACTGACTTGGTAGTTAAGAATCATCATGAAATAGATACAAATTTTTAGATTTGGAATTTCAATTTTCCAAGCAATATTGAGAAACAAGAAAAAGAGTGTTGTCATCAAGTTGAAGATTTCCAAGATATTAGCTGTTTTCATTTGTCAGAATATGAAAATTTTGAATCCTCTAACATCAATAATAGTGGTGAGGATAGTAATGAGTTTTCCGATGTTACTTCCAAGTAGTTAGAGGAATTGGGAAATTTGGTATCAAATCAACGGTCCAATTCATATTTTTAATTTGACTTCGTGTTCAAATGCCCTAAAATATGTTAATACAATTGAAGATTAGATGGGGGAAATATTCCAAAAGGAAACACAATAGAGAAAAAATGGAAAACTCGTGTGTTCACTTCTTATTGTAGTCCATTTTACTCCTTCTTTTGGTCTTGATCAAAGTCTATTCTAGTTAAGGCCTTAAATTTGCTTGGCCTCTCAAGGGTATTATTTATAGATTGCAAGTATAAAATTCCTTTTGATTTTGTGTCATAGTCATCCATAGCCTTGTTTCCCTTGATATCCATAGACATGCATCCCTTGTCAATCAAATACATGCATGAGGTCTAGTTGATCAATAAAGTGCTTACATGGTTACACTTATAGTAGAACTTTACCTAGCTAGTCCTTTTCCACCAATTACCTTAAGTAGGTATTATTTATTTGTTTTCTAGTTTAGTTTCTAGTTTCAATTTACCTTGAATAGTTGGTTATAAGGACATTTGTTTCCCTCTTAGTTTACAATGTTTCAATAGGAAACAACAAACAAAGGAATACATGATTTTGGGGGATGGAAAAAGTCACAGAACATATTATAGCATGTGCCTAGTTTATTTTTCACCTACCAACCACAATGTAGAGTCTTAGGTGTATATTTGGAGTGTGTTTGATGAGTCTTGGTCAAATGTAGTGTGAGGAGAATAGGATTTATAGCCTCTTATTTTCTTGGAAACCATGGTAAACAAAAAATTAAATAACTCATAGCCATTAACTAATTAGTAAAAAAATCAGAGCTTGGAGAGCCGTTACTAATTTCTGCGGCATGATTTCAACCCATGAATATCTCTACTCCACGGGTTTGGTCGGATATGGCTTCTCTGCCTTTGTTGATGTCCAAATGGAAGTTGCGATCCCTGAATATCTCCACTCCTGCATTGGTTTGAACATATAGGGCACCTCTATGTCTATCGATGTCCCAATGGAAGCTGCACTATCATTGTCCAAATTGGAGCTACGCTCATGCACCTAGTCTTGGAATAGGTGGGGTTTTGCTATGCTAGATGGGGACCTAGTATTGGAATTGGCAGGGTTTTTCTCTGCTAGATGGGCACAAGATCACCCTTTTCTACTCTACTTGCTGTCACAAATGGGAACGGGCATGATTATTTATTTGACATTTGTTTTTTTTTGGTTTTTTTTTTCTATGTTTTATTATTTTAGTATTTTAATATAATTAATATAT
>ML779927.1:343535-355138 GCA_009831015.1 Picea engelmannii | reverse complement strand
TGCCTAGTTCTCTGCATGTCAAAGTGAATAAATTCAACCAAGCACAAGAAAAAAACGAGAGTATATATATATATATATATATATATATATATATATATATATATATATATATATATAAAACCTTGTCAAAACTGGTACATACAAGGGGAGTCCGACTATTAAATTAAAACAAAGCATTGCGATGGTCCCTGCGGATGTTGACACAATGTGATTTATGCCTAGTTCTTTGCATGTCAAAGTGAATAAATTCAACCAAGCACAAGAAAACAACGAGAGTAACTATGATTCTCCTAAGGTAGCCATTTGCCTCGTCATATAATTAGTGACACACATGAATGTATTAACGAGATTCCCACTGTCCCTAGCTACTATCTAAAGAAACCACAACCAAGGGAACGCGCTTGGCAGAATTAGCGGGGAAAGAAGACCCCGTTGATCTTGAATCTAGTCTGACTTTGTGAAATAATTTTGATTAATTGGGTTGGTTGTCATTGATGTCAACCCTTGAGGCAAGTATGGTAGCAAATTACGGTAGCCCCAACAATATGGTTAAGGGAATCAAGTTTGTTTGATGTATAATCATATGAATATTAATATATTTATAGGTAAGACTATTCTAGATGGATAGTACATGGCATGCCATTTTCGATGATATGTCGAACATCACATAACTCCTCATGGTTAGAGAGTTATGACCTTGTGAAGTTTGAGAACCCTCATGAGTTATCTAGAAGCCCTTAGAAGGTCAAATAAGTCAAATTATTCTAGAAAATCCTAGAGGAAGTTGACTAGTCAAAGTGGGTGAAACTAGGAGTTAATCATGGGTTAAGTTGTCGCAATAAGAAAATAATTAAAAATAAATTAGTTGCAACTAGAAGTGGAGAGTTTAATATGTGTTGATAAAGTGGTTATAAGTGGAAAAGTGGTTAGAAATGGGTTATCCCTAAAAGAAGGAAGTTAGGTTAAGTTGGTTAGAAGGTAACCCCTAGAGGAAGCTACTTGGAGAGTATAAATAAGAGAGAAAGGGTCTCCTATTAGCACCTAATGATCACATTGAATATCTATTATTTTTGAAAAGGTTTATTGTAGGTACTCATTGATACATTTGAAGTTAGGCAAGTCTGAAGTAGCAAATGAGGGTTGACGACGAAAGTTTTAGAATTGCAGAAATACTGAAAAAAATCCCTTAGTTTTTGAGGTGTATGTGGGCTGCATTGGAAGAAGGCATGTACATATGTAGGATGAAGGAGAAAAAGGTGTGTATAGTTGGGAAAATCCATGAAAGCTTGAGTTATTGAGGGTGCAAATTCTCAAAATCTGAAAGCAGGCTCCCAGGAAGGTCTACAGTGATCATATACAACACATCTATCTACATATTCAAAATGTATGTCTCATTTCTATGTGTAGTTGGATATTGTTGTCTACATGAGATATGGTTATGAGGGTTTGAGGATTTTACCTAGAGAGGATATTGGTTGTATGACACTTACTGTATAATCCATATCTATAGAAATACAATGCTGGTATATCGGATATTTATCATTGATATATCTTATTAGTGTGGAGGGATTTTGTGGTACACGGTTGAGGGTTTTTGGTTGTAAAGTGGTTGTGAAGTTGTTTGTGTAGTGTGAGGTTGCATATCAGTGAGGGTTTTGTATTTAGTCCATGTGAGGGTTATTACAGTTGATCATGATTGTATAGACATGTATGGCACACGACTAGAGAGACATAGAGGCACTTGATTAAGGGATATGTATGATGATGCATGCATTGGGCACAACTACACTTTGCACATAGTGACAGGTTGATGTGACAAGGGAGATAAAGTGTTTGAGTTTTATAAAAGGTGAAAACACTAAAAGGTGTACGCAGGCTGTAGTATAGAAATACTACGTACATACGTAGGTTGTAGTATAGATAGGTCACATACATACGCGAGCTGCAACATATACAGGTTCATGTACCTATTGGTATTTGTTGGTACAAGAAGACTTTTGTTACAATATTGATTACATGATATTGGTACATGTTGGTTATAGGTTGTTGACACATATTGGTACATGTTTACAATGGTATATCTCATAGGGACAGTGTGGAAGTGGTTTCATCATTTGACAGTTATATTTCAGGGTGGTAGGATGGGGCAAGGATAGGTGGTTGTATCCACCTTCCGGTTGTAGCCGAAGAACATAGGGGTTTGTAGCCTCTTCCTAGTTGTAGCCAGAGAATTGGGGATTTGGAGCTTCCCTTAGGTTGTAGCCTGAGAAACTAGGGGGTTGGAGCTTCCTTCTAGTTGTAGCTGGAGAACAAAGGAAGTTGGTGCTTCCACTGAATGTAATTCTTAAAAACATATAATAAAAATGAATTACATGGTTTTCTCCTGCATTGGGTTTCAACGTAAAAATACTGGTGTACTGTGTATGTGTATGTGTATGATTTCTCATTGTTCATGGTTTATTTATTCTACACTTGTTGAATGATAATGGTAAATTGATCATTAAGTTAAAAAACACTTATATACCATGGTTAAAATGGATTAAAAATATCTATTAATGATTCACCCCCCCTCTCAATAATCCAACAATTGGAATCAAAGAAGGTTCCTTTAGGAATCAATTTAACCATTAGAATGTAGATCATTAAGAGAAAAAGTATGTATAAAAATGGAATACCACAGTTTGATGTAAAACATTATGCATTATGGATTAGAAGGATCAAAACATATGTATAGGAATAGGGATTAAATATGTGACCATCAATAGTAGATGGATATAAAGAACTTTTTGTTCCTCCAATAAGTGATAATGGAAGGAAACTCAATCTGAATAATTCAAAAGAGAAAAATGTTATCCTGAATGGTCTGGTTGATTCAGTATATGTCAAAGTTATGCATTGTATCTCAAAAAAGGATATCTGGGACAAACTTCATAATGTTTATGAAGGAGACACAAAAGTCAAGGAATCAAAGCTTCAAACTTATAGAGGTCAATTTGAACAGCCGAAGATGAAAGAAGATGAAAATATTGTAATCTAATTTTTACGAGTTGATGAAATAGTGAATGCAATTAGAGATTTTGGAGAAGAAGTTAATAAATGTATAATTGTTCAAAAAGTGCTAAGATATCTCCCAATTATATTTGATCCTAATATATTAGCACTAGAAGAAATAATAGATTTGGACTCGATAAGCATGGATGAGCTACATGGAATATTCACAACCTATGAAATGAGAACTAAATAGGAGAATCCAATCATAAAAGAAGCATCATTTAAATAATCTAAGAAGTCAAATCAAAAGGGCAAGCAAAAGGAAAAGTCATATAACAACAACAATGACATCTCAGAAGACGATGAAGAAGTAGCCAAATTTGTCAGAAGACTGAAAAAGGGAACCAATGGAAAATACAAAGGTAAGCTTCCATTAATTTGTTTTAATTATGATGGTATTGGTCATTTCTATGAAAAATGTCCCCATAAGAAAAATAAAATAAATGAAGAATATGAATCAAATATAAAACAAGTATACAAAGGAAAAATAATCAAAAATAAAAATTTCAAGAAAATATTTTGCATTAAAGAAGACAACACCTCATCAGACAAAGATGAAGACAGTAAAAGTGATACAAAAGGGGTTTTATTCATGAAAATAGAAAATTACGATGAAGAAGGCATCAAAGAAGAATATGAAGAGGCAAAAGTTGACTACAGATAAGATTTTTTGAGTGTTATAGAATCTATAAAAAGAGAAAAAAAGAAAAACAAGTCACTATAGACAGAACTAAAAAGAAAAGAAGAAATCTAAATTCCAACTCTGAAGAACTAGAGCATATGATCACTAAATTAAAAATTAAAGTTGAAGAAGACAAAAGAATCGGAGAAGTACTCAAAGAACGATTATAATAAAGAGACAAGATCATTGGAAATTTGGAAGCAAATATTGTCACATTGAGAAAAGATATTCAAAAGAAAAACATGCAGAATAGCTCTAAAGTTTTGGATAACATTATTAAAAGTCAAAGGCCAAATCATGACAAGTCCATAATTGGATACAATCAGACAGAAAATGGATCAATCTCCAAAAAATTAAATCAATAAACCAAACCAAGAAGCTACACAAAAACAATCAAAAGAGACAAGAAGTTTTACAAGGAAGATCAAAGAGACACTCTTGCACCCAGAAGATTTAGATTTTAGAATCAATGACAGTCAGAAACAAGAAGGCCTCAAGAATAAGAAGGATTCAGAATAGTATCTCCCTTTATAATATCTTCAACTCCCATGTATCAAACTATATTATTCGGTTTATGTTATTCATGTAACAATTTTGGACATAAGGATGTAAATTGTAGAGAAAATAGCAGAAACAAAAAAAACTATGAAATTCATGCATAAAATGGTTATCCAAGGAGGCCTAGTGAAACACAAAGAATAATCTAAAAAACATTTTAATCCTTGAGAACTAAAGTGGAATTCTAAAAGTGTAAAAACTTTGGACACATGGAAAAAGATTGTAGAATGACAGTTCCTCCAAGAGAATCACAACATAATAACAAAATTCACATACAGGAACCTCAACAGAGAAAATGGATAATAAATAAGAATCAATATAACAATGAAGAATGCACACTTTCTGTACAAGATAAACACAAGAAACGTGGTTGGTATGTTGACACTGGCTGCTCAAAGCACATGATAGGTGATGCAGACATGTTTTTAACCTTGAGAAAGGAAAGAGATGGACCAGTCTCCTTTGGAAACGATGTCTCAACTAGAATTATTGGAAGAGACATAGTTAAAATTGGAAATAAGGATACCAAGAAAGAGAATGTTCTACTAGTGGAAGATATGAAACATAATATTTTGAGTGTAAGTCAAATGTGTGACCAAGGTCACAAAATTGTGTTTTATTCACAGAAGTGCGAGATAAAAAAAGTAGGTTTAGGCAAAGTGGTTGCAACAACTGTAAGAACTTCAAGCAATATATACGTATTAAGTGAAATTGGAAATGAAAAGTGTTGTCTAGGAAAAGAAGATGAAGTTTGGCTATGGCACATAAGAATGTGTCACATAAACTTTGATAACTTTTTCAGAGTTAGAAAAAAGGAAGCAGTCAGAGAAATGCCCTAGATCATGAAACCAACCAACAGATTATGCAATAATTGTCAACAAGGAAGGCAAACAAAGATCAAGTTCAAATCAAAGTAATACTCCACAACAAGACTGCTGGAAATTATGCATACTGATCTAGTTGAACCAACTAGAACAAAAGGTTTAAAAGGAGATCAATATTTTATGCTATTAGTTGATGATTATACAAGAATGACTAGAATTTGTTTTCTTAGGAAGAAGTCAGAGGCATTTGAGAACTTCAAAATATACAAGGAGATAGTTGAAAATGAAACATATTTGAAAATCAAATGTTTGATATCAGACAATGGAGGAGAGTTAACTTCAAAGGAGTTTATGGACTTCTGTAGTAAACATGGGATAAAGAGACAAATCTCCATTTCCAGAACACCACAACAAAAGGAGTTGTTGAAAGGAAGAACATGACAATACAAGAAATGGATCAAGCTATGCTAATGGATTCTAGGTTGACAGATGTATTTTGGGAACATGCAGTGCATATAGTAGTTCATATTCAAAATAGAGTAATGCTCATAAACAATAGTGATAAAAATCCCTATGAGCTATGGAAAGGAAGACCAACGAATGTGAAGCACTTCAAAGTGTTTGGAAGGAAATGCTACATCAAAAGAGAAGATCACATAATGGGAAAGTTCGATTCTCGTGTGGACAAAGGTGTACTTTTTGGGTACTCGAGCACAAGGAAAGAATATAAATGCTTCAATCTAAGGCTCAAAAAAGTTGTGGTAAGCATAAATGTGACGGTTGATGAGACAGGTGGATGAAAAATAAAGGAACAAGAAAACGAGTCAATGGAACAGGTTCACGAAGAATAAGAAAAGGAAGAAGAAGTAGTATAAGGGGAATATGAATAAGAGTAGTTAGAAGAAGAAGAGAAAGGACAACAAGATATTCAAGTACCTACAAAGAAACCTAGAAAACAAATACAAAAGAATAATCCATCAGAGCAGATTATCAGGAACAAAGATGCATGAGGTGAGACTAGAAGAATAATTTTTTCACCAGAACAACTGCACCTAGAATTATTATCTTCAATTGAGCCAAGATTCTTTGAAGAAACCAACAAGGATGAATTCTGGATAAAATCCATGGATGAAGAGTCTGATCAGATAGAGAAGAATGAAACTTGGGAATTGGTTCCGAGGCCAAGGTACAAGAATGTGATCGACATAAAGTGGGTCTTTAGAAATAAATTGAATGAATACGAACATGTTACCAGGAACAAAGCTATATTGGTATGTAAATGATATGAACATGTTGAGGGTATTGAATTTAAAGAGACGTTTTCTCCAGTTTCCAGAATGGAATCAATTAGATTGATCCTAGCTTATGCATGCTCCAAGAATATTAAAGTGTATCATATGGACATCAAATCAACCTTTCTGAATGGGGAACTAGAAGAAGTATACTTTGAGAAACAAGAAGGATTTCGGTTATCAGAGAATGAAAATTATGTTTGCAGGTTGAAGAAGGCCTTGCATGCTCTCAAACAAGCCCCTATAGCATGGTACTCCGGACTGGACATATATTTACAACAACAAGGGTTCATGAAAGGAAATGCATACAAAAACCTCTACATCAAGGTAACTAAAGATAGCATTTTATTAATTGAAGTTTATGTTGATGATATTATTTTTGGAAGTGATGATGACAGGTTGAGACAAAAAATTGCAAAGGATATGCAGAATGAATTTGAAATGTCATTAATTGGAGAACTATCCTTATTTTTGGGTCTTCAAATATGTCAAAGCAACCAATGCATTTTTATTTCTCAAACCAAGTATATCGGAGAAATGCTAAACAGGTTCGAAATGGAAGATAGAAAACCAATCAATACTCCTATGCAAACCAGTTGCAAGTTAGGTAAATATGATGATTCAAAGTCTACAGATCATAGGAAGTACATGTAAATGATTGGAAACTTACTTTATGTGACAACATCTAGACCATATGTAATTCATTCAGTTGGACAAGTGGCATGATTTCAAGAAACACCAAAGGAATCACATGTTCTAGTAGTAAAGAGGATATTCATATATCTTAAGGGTACATAAGAGTTTGGATTATGGTATCCAAAAGGAAAGTATCTATAAATTATTTACTACAAAAATGCAGATTGGGAAGGCTGCATTGATGACCAAATAAGTACAAGTGGAGAAACATTCTACTTGGGTGAGTGTTTGGTATCTTGGCCAAGAAAGAAACAATCATCAATATCATTGTCTACATTTGAAGCAGAGTATATTGCAGCAGTAGCATGTTGTACACATGTTCTATGGATGAAACAAACTTTGACAGATATATAGGTTGAGTATGATGAGCCCATTCCAATATATTGTGATAATACAAGCAACAACAATATCTCAAAGAATTCAGTGATGCACTCCAATATGAAGCACATTGCAATCAAGTATCATTTTCTATGGGAACAGGTTGCAGAGAAGAACATTCGAGTTGAGTATGTTGGGACCAAAGAATATATTGTAGACATATTTACATAGCTACTTCCAAGGGAAGACTTTGAGTATCTTCATAAGAAACTTGGCATAGTTTCTTCCCCACAATGAATTTTTAATGCTATTCTTATATGTATTAGATTTACACGAGGAAGCACCATAAAGAGGAAAATTCAATTTGGGGAGAGTTCAGGCAGGGGGAGAAACCCTGACAGGAAGTTACCTTTTCCATTGATGTCAAAGGGGGAGAGATTTATCAGATGAATGTATAAAGAGTTATATTCTTGGAGAGAGAGCACACAGTCATTATTCCAGGGGGAGCAATGGTCATAGGGGGAGAATGAGTGATATGACTTCAATACTGCATCAAAGTGTTTCCATCAATGATAGAGGGGGAGATGGTTGATTAATTGGGTTGGTTTTCATTGATGTCAACCCTTGAATAAAGTCCAGTAGCCCCAATAGTATGGATAAGGGACTCAAGTTTGTTTGATGTATAATGGTATGAAGATTATTATATTGCAGGTAAGACTATTCTAGATGGATAGTAAATGGCATGCCATTTCCGATGATATGTGGAATGCCGCATAACTCCTCACAGTTAGAGAGTTACAGCCTTGTGAAGTTGGAGAGCCCTCATGAGTTATCTAGAAACCCCTAGAAGGTCAAAGAAGTCAAATTATTGTAGAAACTCCTAGATGAAGTTGACTAGTCAAAGTGGGTGAAACTAGGAGTTAATCATGGGTTAAGTTATTGCAATAAGAAAATAATTAAAAATAAATTAGTTGCAACTAGAAGTGGAGAGTTTACTATTTGTGGATAAAGTGGTTATAAGTGGACAAGTGGTTAGAAATGGGTTAACCCTAAAAGAAGGAAGTTGGGTTAAGTTGGTTAGAAGGTAGCCCCTAGAGGAAGCTACTTGGAGAGTATAAATAAGAGAGCAAGGGTCTACTATTAGCACCTAATGAGAAAATTGAATATCTGTTATTTGTGAAAAGGTTTATTGCAGATACTCATTGATACATTTGAAGTTATGCAAATCTGAGGTAGTAAAGGAGGGTTGACGGTGAAAGTTTCAGAATTGCGGACATACTGAAAAAGAAACCCTAGTTTTTGAGGTGTATGCGAGCTGCAGTGGAAGAAGGCACATACATAGGCAGGATGAAGGAGAGCATGGTGCATACAGTTTGGAAAATCCATGAAATCTTGAGTTGCTAAGGGTGCTAGGTTATTAGAATATGAAATCAAGCTCCGAGGGAGGTCTACAATGATCAAGTACAAGATATATATCTACAGGTTCAAAAGGTATGTCTCATTTCTATGGTTATGGGGGTTTTAGGATTTTCCCTAGAGAGGATATTGACTATATGGAACTTAATGTATAAGCCATATCTACCTAAATACAATATTGGTATATATGATATTTATCATTGATATTACATCTTGTTAGTGTTGAGGGATTTTTTGGTACATGGTTCAGGGTTTTTGGTTGTGAAGTGGTTATGAAGTTGTTTGTGTAGTGTGAGGCTGCATATCTGTGAGGGTTTGATATCTAGTCCATGTGGGGGTTATTACACTTTATCATGATTGTATACAAATGTATGGCACATGACTAGAGAGACATAGATGCACTTGATTAAGGGATATGTATGATGATGCATGCATTGGGAACATATGCAAATTGGACACAGTGTCAGGTTATAGGTTGATGTGACAGAGACAACAAAGTGTGTGAGTTTCAGAAAAGGTGAAAACACTAAGTTACTAAAGGTGTACACAGGATGGAGTATAGACATGCCACGTACATACACGAGATGCAGTATAGACAAGTCACGTACATACGCAAGCTGCATGATATACATGTCACATACTTGTTGGTACATAATGACTTATGATACAATATTGATTACAGGTTATTGGTACAGGTTGGTTACAGGTTGTTGGAATATATGGGTACATGTTTACAATGGTATATATTACAGGGATAGTGTGGTAGTGGTTTCATCATTTGACACTTATATTTCAGGGTGGCAAGACATGGAAAGGATAGGTGGTTGTATCCATCTTCCGATTGTAGTCGGGGAACATATGGGGTTGTAGCCTCTTTCTGGTTGTAGCTAGAGATATGGGGAGTTGGATCTTCCCTCAGGTTGTATCTTGAGAAACTAAGGGGTTGGAGTTTCCTTGCAGTTGCAACTGGAGAACAAAGGAAGTTGGTGCTTCAAATGAATGTAATTCTTAAAGACATATACGAAAAATCATTTCATGGTTTTCTCCTGCATTGGGTTTTCACATAAAAATATTGGTGTACTGTGTATGTGTATGATTTATCATTGTTCATGGTTTATTTATTCTACACTTGTTGAATGATAATGGTAAATTGATCATAAATATAAAAAAACACTTATATACCGTGGTTAAAAAGGATTAAAAAGATCTATTACTGATTCACCCCCCATCTCAGTAATCCAACAAATGACTTGAGAGATGTAGAATAAGTGGGAGCCATTTTCAACACAAGTTAAATATCACTACTTTTAACGTTATTTTACTTATTCCATGGGGTGGAGACGAGGCATTTCACATATGTTAAAATATAACACACATTTCCTTAAAGTGTTGTCATTGATGGCAATGGTCAAGAGCTTGTTCTTCACGCACTTGATGGCAATTATTTTAGGAAACCAAAGAGGATCATTTATTTTAAGGGCGAAGAAAGTTCCTACAATCCCTATTTTTTTAGCCAACATCCCCCTATAATTATCTATGTTACGGTTCCTCATTGTAAATTAGTGACTTGAGTCCTCATATACTTAGAGAGTGGGTGGCTTATGATGCCAAATTATTTGGCCCTGGATATAATTTCATTTTCCATTATGTGAGTGGCATGCATCCTCAAGTTATAAACACACTAGATCCATGGGTTCCCAATTATTTTCAAGCATTGCAAGATATAACCATGCAACAAAAATTTCATTGGTATTACCATAATAAATTCATCTTTGTAAACCTATCCCAGGCTTAACCCAAAACATGACAACTTAAAATGGATTGCTTCTTATTAAACACACAATGGGGTGTCCAAGGATCTATCTATGAGCATATAATAGGTTAATCCCTCATGCACTTACCTTATTTATCCTTGCCAAGGGATAGGACAATAACCCAACCCCAAAATGTGCTTGACACACACACACACACACACACACACACACACACACACACACACACACACATATAACAACTCTAAGTCTGATCTCTTATCCTGAAAGTTGATCCTCCTTTGATTTTTGTGATCAAAGGTTGAGACGATCTCCAACCTCTATGGTGATCCATGTTGGAAATGTGTAACAGTTAGCATATGCTTGTCATTGATGGCAAGTACAACAGTGAATATGACAGGCAAACAGAAGACAAAGGAATTAAGATCAGGAGGAATAGCAGTCTTATATGCGCAAGAAGCATAGGAAAGAGACCGAGAACCGTCAGATCTCACTCGGAAATCCCGACAGCTGTTGGATCGGGAGAAGCTGCGTAGATGTTAAGCGCAGAAAAGAAGTGATCTAAGCCGTCAGATTGGAAGCAAACCCCGACAACTGTCAGATATGCAAAAGCTGCGAGGGAGATAAGCCATCGGAGAATCGGGGATCGCGATTTCAAAATGCAAAGAACACTTGACAACGGAAACTCTGATTTTGCGATATGCGATTTCGCGATATGATCGCAGCCGTTAAAGAGAAAAAGAGGTCTGGACCTTTGATCTCATTCATCGGAGAATCGGGGATCGCGATTTCAAAACAAAAAGAACTCATGACAACAGAAACTCCGATTTCGCGATGTGCGAGTTTGCGATTTGATCGCAGCCGTTAAAACACGCATGAGATATGGACCATCGATCCAACACACGTCAACAGATCACGTCAGCAAAGTGACATGTGGCACAACCAGGGAGTGACAAGTGTCAGACTGATTCAAGCAATTGAGGCACATGTGGGT
>ML779927.1:318118-342209 GCA_009831015.1 Picea engelmannii | reverse complement strand
ATTTTCATGCTCATGTTGTTATTTAGTTCTTGTTTAATTCTTGTTAATACCTTTATTGTTTTGTTTCTAACCTTTTGCATTACAGCTGTCATGACTAGAAGAGCCCAACTAGGCATGTAAGTGCTCACTTTTTGCTCACACATCGACGAAAAGAGCACGAACAATTACATTCATTTAGAGTAGAAAATATGTCTTTATCCTTAGCCATATGATAAGATGCTCCAGAATAAAAAAATCCACTCATCAAAAGAAGAAGTAGAAGTTGTATTGAAGGAGAAACTAGAAGTAGAAAGTACATGTCCATGAGAAGAAGAAGAAGAAGTAGAATCAATACTGATGTTGTGATTCTTCATCCCTGCTTCTAAAGCTGCCATGTTTTTAAAACATTTGGACTCATCATGACCATCTTTATGACAAAAGTTGCAATGTTTGTTCGTCTTCTTATTTTTATATTTTTCTCCTTTGTCACCATTAGGAGCAGAAACTGTCTGAGTGGGTTTGAGACCCTTATGTTTCTTGTTGTTGTGGTGAGGATGTTGCTTCTTGGGATTCTTGATTTTATCTTTCTAATGAATGACTAAGGCTTTGTTGGAGCTACTTGCAGTGTTGATCAATCCAAGTTGTACAAGCTTATATTTCTCTCTAAACAAAGCATCATAAAAGGACTCAAGAGTGGGTTTTTGATAAGCTGTACCTAGAGCCTATTTCATGTCATAAAAGGTAGATAGAAACACAAAATGTGCACTACCTAGCTTAGAAATAATAAGATAGATGCAACGTTCTTCTTCCATATTTATCTTACATTCTTAACATAAAATTATGAGTGTTTTAATCTTAGATGGATAGTATTCAATGCAAGACAAATCACTTGGACTTAAAGTCAGTACTTTATTTTCTAACTGTTGTGCTCGAACAATATTGTGTTTAACAAACACAGATTCAATATTTTCCCAAGCTTCATCAGGTTTATCAATTTGTTGAAGGCGAAACCTTAAATCATGAGAGATGGACATTCCGATTAGTCCACATGCTACATCATTCTTATTATACCATTTGAATTTCTTATCAACATTAATAGGTTCTATTTCCTTTCCCAAGGTAATCTGGTACAAGCCTTTAATTCTTAATAAATCCTCCATATGGGATTTCCATTGGAAGTAATTGGTGCTGGTAAGAAAAATATTACTTGAAGAAGCCATATTAAATATGTAGATAATATGGGTTTAAAAACTTAAACTGATGATCTGGATGGAAAGATCTCAAAAAATTAGGCGGTTTAAAAAAAAAGCACTGAAAACAGACTTCGGATGTGAAATTTATGCCCTTTTAAAAAAATGCATAAACGGTAACCAAAGGAACACGTGATGGTGTAAGTTGCTTTATGAAGTGACCTAATTTTATAAAAATAAGTGGGGACCACTTTTAAAATGAAGTTACTTTATAAAATAAAAGCTGCATGCAAAATAAATAACTCTAAGATATTAAAGCTACTTATAGGAAGTGAAATACACTTTACAATGGAGCATGAACTTAAAAAAAAAGGTAACAAAAAGAGAGACTTGAACTCAAGACCTCTTACTCAATAAGGAAAATTTTAACCAAATGGGCTAGCAAAACATATTGTATTTTTAAGCAAGAGAATTTTTGTTGTTTTTGAAGATGGCCTTGGAGAGCGTGCTAAAAAAAATCTTTTCACACAAGAAAAAAATTTCTCTTCTCGATGACAACACAGGTTAGATCTCGGTTAGCTTACCTAGAAAATGCACCTTTTCCTATTTGTTTCTCATTTGCTGAGATCACACAGGGCTCAAGGCAAATAGAATACACATATCTAAAAGAGTAGCAACCCGAA
Source organism: Picea engelmannii (assembly GCA_009831015.1). NCBI lineage: Eukaryota > Viridiplantae > Streptophyta > Pinopsida > Pinales > Pinaceae > Picea > Picea engelmannii. The sequence goes on along the minus strand of ML779927.1, from coordinate 340,357 downwards.
AACAAACAATATAAAACTGAAATAAAATTGAAATAATACTCTGCAAAAATTTAAAAAGGGCGTATTGAGTCTTATACCTCTAGGTCTAGCTGAAGTGGTCGTATCGTGGGAACAAAAAAACCTTTCCGAGTGAAATGAAAAGTGTTCCTGAATGAAATGAGCACTCCAGACACAATGGAACAATCCACTCATCCCAAAAATGTAAAAAAATGGAAGAAAACAGAGATGAGGCAACTCGGCTTCACAATCTCGATCTACAACAATAACAAGTATTCAAACAGGCTCTAATACCATGTTTTACAACACATGTATTCCAATAGAGGATGAACACCTCAAATAACCACTCACACAAATAGATCAAATATCAACACACCGATGTTTTGGCGTGGTAAATCCCCTACGAGGAAACATCCATGGCCCCAACCAACGAAACCACTTGGAGCAGTTTATTAATGCAAAAGAAAAATATTACAAAGAAATTTAACAAGAGAGTTTCTCACAATCGATCATCAACAAATGACCCTTGATGCTATTTAAATAGAGATCATGGACTTTTGGCACATGGGCAGACCCAGGGTTCAGCTCCAAGAGTGCACTAATAAGCCCTAACTACTGGCCCTTTCGGCTACACCTGCGAAGAAGATGTAGTCTCACCTGAAGCAGCTATGGGGGGGTTGCAGGACAGACATGTCTACAACCAAGGGGAATATCAAGTGGATCTAATACTAGAACAATACAACATGCATATATCACTTATCATCTCAGATTTACTCTGCACAACTACCTATCAAATCTAACACAGTAATGCAATGGCAGTATATCAAATGACAATAACAAAGCATCAATCACACATAACACAAAATATACGTGGTTCACCCTCTCCCTAGGGCTACACCCACATAAATGTGCTTTATAATGTATTAATATGAAAGCATACAGTTTTGATCTGCGCTCTTAGCTAGCATATCTTCTCTTTATCTCTCCCCTCCCTACGCACCCAGCTGGAGGGTTGATCTTCACACCCAACTGAAGATCTTACAATACCAAAAGTCTCTCGTACTCAACACTTCTCTCTCACACACAATAATCCTCACTTGATCACATGATAGTCATGAAATATCAACCAACTTAGTACCAACCCATCCCAGGTCCTCTAGACCTCTATTTATACATTACAAACACTCACTGACATCCTTAGGCCGAAACCTAGGTGTCAAAACCCTAGATACTAAAACCCTAGGTCAACTTGGCTCACATTCTCAGGGCTTTTCCAACCTGTATTTCCTTCCTTCTCACATGGTGCTCCAAATCATCTAATGGTGGATTTTTCCTCTTGCTAAGATGTCCTCGATCCTTCTTTCTTGCTGATTTGTCATCCTCAATCTCCTCGTCCAATGACTTGCTTTCTCGAACTTCGCTCTGTATTTTATGCTCTTTTGCTTACTTCGACCCAATAACAGTCACTGTGTCTTCCGCGAAGTTCACATTTTCCCTTTTCTTCCTTTTTCTTCACTTACTTCCATAACCAAGGGCCAACATGCCCCCAACACTCACCTGTGACTCATCTCGAGGCACTTCACTTCTAATCTTTCTATTTTACTTTGACTTTAGAATGTGCAGTGCAACCTTTGCTTTCTGCTCCATGCCTCCTCTCTTTCCCTATGCAAACTATATTTTCTGTGTCTGGTACCTAGTTTCAACTGCACTTGGTACCTAGACCCTTTTCCTTATGCTTTTACTTAGATCCGCAAGGCAGCTGGTTGTCATAGTACAACTTCAGCCAACTCCCATTCACTAATCCTTCCTTCCATTATCCATTCAAAGTATTCAACTGTGTAAATCCTCCTTCTGTAACATAGGCGACCTCATATGGCCCAAACCAATGCGTTCAAAACTTCCTAGGATGCTTTATGAACTTACTATCATATACCAGTACTAAATCACCTTGCTTGAATGCCTTCTTCTTGATGTTCCTGTCATGATAGACGTTTTCTCTTTCCTTTTTCACCTGTTGATGGAATCTTGCAATAAACACGTCTTCTTCAATTTTGATCAACTGCGTAATCCTCTCTTAAACAACGCCAGTGCCATCCATATCTGTAAAGGAAAAAATTATTAAGCTTGGTACCAGGTATTCCATTGGGACAACAACTTCAAGACCATACACCAATTTGAAAGGGCTCTGCATTGTTAGTTTCTTATAGATGGTTCTATAGGCCCAAAGTACAGTTGGTACTCTTAAATCCTAGTCATCCTTGTTCACACTACAAATTTTCATCAGCATTGTCTCCAAGATCTTATTGAATGCTTCCACTGTCCCATTTGCTTATGGATGGTAAGGCATTCTCTTCTGATGGTGGATTGAAAATTCGTCAGTCAAGGCTTCAACTATTTTATTTATGAAATGTGTGCCTTGATCACTCATAAGGATCTTTGGGCATCCAAACCTGGTTATGATGTCATCAAATATGAAGCACACAATTGTAGTTGCACTATAGTCCTTAACTGCTCTTGCTTCGGCCCATCTAGTCAAGTACTCTGTCGTAGTAATTATGTACCTTGCTCCTGTGCACTTGTATGGTGGGTTTATAGGTCCCATGAACTCAATGGACCATTTCTCAAATGCTTGTAGGGTCAGCTGTGGTGCTAGTGGAATTTCATCTCTTCTAGATGGTTTCCTAACTCTTTGGCATACACCACATGCTATGTAATAGTCTTTAGAATCTCGGTGTAAGGTAGGCCACCAAAGGCCAGCTCTAAGAACCTTCTACGCAGTTGCTTTCCCTGTGTAATGTCCTCCTGTGCTGCCGTCATGATCTTCTACAAGGATCAATGGTCGCTTTGCCTCCATAACACACCTTCTCAATATCTCATCTAGTTCCATTTTGTATAGCTGTCCAACTATAAGTGAAAAGTCGACAACGCGCACTACTAGTTGTTTCTTCCGAGGAATTGTATATTGACTAGGTGCCATTCCTATTGATAGGAACTGGACTATCTCTGTGAAGTGGTCATCAATATTTATAATGGCCAGTAACTATGCATCCGACAGTGTATCCTCCAAACTGGTCAAATTTTCACCATGTTCCAAACTTGACAAGTGGTCGGGACCTTTGTTCATTCTTCCTGGCTTAACTATGATCTCAAAATCATATTCCTGAAATAGATGAAGCCATATGCATATTATCCCCCCCCAACACTGGCTTGTTGACTAGGTATTTCAGGGAAGAGTGATCAATAAACATTTTAAAGTGTCCTCCCAATAAGTAGTGGCGAAATTTCTGCCATGCATACACCATGGCTAACCCCTCTCTCTTAGTGGTGGTGTATTTGATCTCTGCTGTTGATAGATTCCTGATAGAAAACGATAATGGATGGTCAATATCTCCTTCTCCAAGTTGTGCTAACACAACTCCCAATGCAATGGAATATGCATCGACATGCACGTGAAATTCCTTTCTCCAGTCTGGAAAAACCAGAATGGGCACAGTAACCATTTTCTCTTTCAGTGTGTCGAAGCTCTGTTGGCATTCTTGTGTCCAAATGAACTGACAGTCTTTCTTCAAAAGATTCTCTATGGGTTCTATAATCTAGGCATATCCTTTAATGAACTTCCTGTAATATCCTGTGTGTCCCAACATAGTGCGCAACTGTTTGACTGAAGTAGGAGGGGGTAGATCAACTATAATGGAAATTTTAGATGGATCTACCAACAATCCCTGCTTGCATACAATATGACCTAAGAGAACTCCAAATGGTGATAAGAAGATGAACTTGTTTAGATTCAAGGCAATTTGACACTGCCTGCATTTATCCAACATTATCCTTAGACATTCAATATGATTTTTCAATAAGATAAAACAGTCCAATCATCAAAATATGCTTCTATAAATTTATGCAAAAACTCCTTGAATGCTGTGACCACCACCCTGGAAAAGATGGATGGGGAATTCTTCAATCCAAATGTCATCACTGTATACTGGTAGGATCCCCATTTTGTTGCAAATGTGGTCTTGTGGCGATCTTCCTTGGAAATCCATATCTGATGGTATCTTGAAAATCCATCTGTAAAAGAATATACTTCCTGGCCTCCCACATTATATAACACTTCGTAAGTGAATGGTGTAGGGAAGGGGTCATGAAAATAGGAATTATTCAGCTTCTTGAGATCTACATAGATCCTAATATCTCATGTCTTCTTGTCCTGTACCACCATAGGGATAATCCACTCCGACTCTTCCACAGGTTCTATAATCCCTGCTTCTAGCATTATGTCGAGCTCAATCTTCACTTTCTCCTTATATTTAGGGTTCAATCCGTAGGGTATATGTTTTACTGGTCTTGCATATAGTTTCAAATGGATCCTCATATCTCCCATAGGCCATTTAATTCCCTTCATATCAGTGAACTTGGTTGGAAACAAGTCCTGATATTCATGTAGTAATTTTGTTATCTTGTCGATAGTAACAACATCCTAGTAATGTCCAACATTTGCAAGCTTCGGTGTATTCTTTGTTCCAATATTGAATTTCCTAATATTGATTGGCTGCCCAATGAATGGTAGCTCAACTCCTGGTCCTTCCACATCTCTTTGGCCTTCTGTTTCGACGATGCTCACCTTCCTAGGATCATCATCCTCTTCAACATTGATGTTGTAACAACCTTGTAGTTTCTAGAGAGGCACAATCCATTCGTCCTTTTCTTCTTCTAAAGGGAGGATATAGGCCTCCTCAAATACTTTCTGTTTGAAAATCTGTAATGCTTGATATACTAAAGGAAATTGACTTTCAAATAAGAAAGAAGTTACAAAATTCTAAGTCATACCTTCCCAATATGCAGTAACAAGGCACAACTCTGATTGAAGGTACCAGTTGATAGGTGTCTTATCCAGTGTGTTAATGAATTTGTGCACCCACTGATCTTGAGGGATGTTGCTCCAGGGTTCCTCGCAACTTCACACATGGTCCTTTGGGCAACTTCGACCTGTGTACCGAACTTCATAGCCTTCTACTTGTGCTGAGAACTGCACTGTCATCAAGGTACGACATTGTACCCAGTCTGCAATGTTGGTTTTGTGTGTCCCCCACCATCTTGCTGGGGTTTCTTTCAGGGTCTCATCCATTTTCAACAATCTTTGCTTCATTGGTACACTTTCTTCAAAGTTCGACAAGAAGGTTTCTAAAGGATTCAGACCATCAAAGGTGGGTAAGTTACTTACTGTTGTGTCGATCCAATGAACTTCTCTGGTTAATCTAGAACATCTTCTTGTAGATACTTCCTACATTTTATTCTGCCAGTTCTCTAGTGCTTCTTCTGAGTCTGATGAACATGCGTTGTCACTTCGCCAGCTTAGGTTTCCATCAGTCATAGGATTAATGTAATCCTGCTGTCTGGCTGTTAGTTTGTATATGTTTTCCAGTTCATATACACGGTCTTCATCTCTGATGGGCTCTGTGCATCTCTGACCTTCATCTAGATCTAAAGGCGCAATGACCCTAAGGCAATCTCTTTCAAGTGTCATTCATGTTTTCTTTAAATCAACCACAGTGGAATTATTGAAAGCCTAATCAATTCCTAACAACACAGGGTAAGGACAACTATCATCAACTATCTCAATTACCTCAAAATCTGCAAATGTTCTTACTCCGTCGATGTCCACAGGGACATGTTCCAATCCGCCAAAGGGGCTTACAGCTTGCTGATTAGCCATCCTAAGCCTGATAGGGGAATAGATTAACTCGGGTTTTCCTATTAGTGCCTAGGTTTTCTTCGTCATGACATTGACCTCTGACCCTAAGTCGAGGACCACATAGTCTATATCATATTCTCCTATATGAGAATTCAAGTGTAATTCCTTATTTTTCCTTCTATTTTTAGAGATTTGGTGTACTTCCTTATTCCGTAAGGGGTCTATCTTTCCTAGCTCATACTGTCTGATTAAATTTTGTATTTCTTGTACAACACTCTCATCTCGAATCAACTTAATACAAGTATATAGAAATTCCATGAGCTTGCTTACCTCTTTTCCTTCTCTTGGCAAAGAAGACTGATCAAATGCCCGAGGCATTCCATATTCTCTCACTTCTGGTCATGTATTTGATGAAGAGACTTGATCTCCTTTGAAATATTTTCTTTCCTTCTCAAATACTTGTCTTTCTTTCTTTGCATCAAAATTTTGGGTCTTCTCTGTAGCTTTCCTAACTCCCGAGTCTTCTATAGTCTTCCCTAGGTTCAATCTATCTTCTCCTGTAACAATGCCTCCTCTAGTTATAAAAACGACTCTAGGGTCTTCTCCGCAAGGTTCAAAATATATCAGTTGCACTTGCGGGTTCTGCTAAGGTCCTTGTATCTCCTAAAACTTAGCTAGCATCACAGGACAATCTTCTATAACATGTTCAAACGAGTTGCAGTAGCTGCAAGTAGTGCAAGGGTTTTGAAAATCCCTTGCAAGGTGTCCTAGTTGTTTGCAGTTGTAACAGATGATCTATCCTCATCCTTGACCCATTCCTCCTCCTCCTCCTCGTCCTTTGAATCCACCATGAGGGTTGAAGTTTCCTCTCCCATGGGAGTTATACTGCGTAGTGTTTCCTTCTTGTTGTACTTCGCCTTAAATTTTGTATATGTCTCTCGACCTTTCATGCATGAGGTCATAAGCCCTACAATCCCTATCATCGTTCCCCACATACTTATAGAATGTGCAATACAAATTTGTGGGTGTCTGAACATATTTTTTCATGTAATAACACTCATCAGGGTGATGTCTAGTTTGACATACCTCGCACCAGGGTAAGGTGACTTTCTTCAAAGGGCTCGAAGCTCTAGAGGTCAAGTATTCATGAAATAGGGGGCAATGCTCCTTGACATGGACTTCTAATTTTCATATGACACACCAAATGTCTTCTATTTTATCATTTCCCTTGTCTTTCTTCATATCTTCGACCTGCAGAGACAAACTAGTTAGCTGACTCAAGATCTGACTCATACCTGAGCTGGATTCTCCCATAGGGGATGATTCTAACTTCATGGTGATCTCCAATGCCTCAGCCTATGAAGAAATATTCTGTTGCATCAGAGGAACTATGATGTGTGGTAAGAGGGCAATGATGAACCACTCTTTGTTCTGCTCATTTGGGATTTGAAAAGTCAATCGGCCTGTTAAGGTCTTAAATCTCTGGTCGAATTCTCAGATAGGTTCAACTACCTTCTGCTTGATATATTTCAGATCTGTAATACATTGTGACTTTGATTTAGGTTTCTTGAACTCTACAGTAAACACATTCTTGATCTCATTCAATGTCTTAGGTTGTGCAAGTCCTTGGACAAGATTCATGTATTAGCTCAGTGGGCAATCTCGAAGGGTAGTACTAAACTGGGTTTTCTTAACAGCTTCATCAGTGACATTTTTAATATTCCATACGACTTCACATAGAAACTAGTGCTGATCAGGATCTTTAGATCCATATCCCCTAAAGATAGGGAGCCTCATCTCATTTTCCATATATCTTCCTAGGTTTCTTGTCTGAGTGTATGTTGAACTGCTAGTAATAGTACTTCGAGGACTTTGATGATTCTAACTATTCTGATTGCTTAGTGCCACTGAATCAATAGGAGGGATAATAATACTTAATTCAATGGTATGCGCAGTTCTTGAAGTCTTTGGCTCGTCCCGACGGGGTTCTTCAACTTTTCCTTCCTCTGTGCTAGCAAGTTTTGAATTCTCTTCGTCCGTCAGATCTGCCTATTCTCCACTATAGAAACCCTAATCCTCGTAGTTCTGATTGAATAGGTTTGCAAGATGAACTTCTCTAAATTCTCTTCTAGTGCACGTATTTCCAACCTCTATGTCTCTGTCGCTGTCCAAATTCTTGAAAATTAGCTTTTTTAAATCCAACCAATCTACTGTATCTTCAATATGTTCTTCTCATGCAATAGAATCTTGATCCTCAACTTTAGAAAATGTAAAAATTTTCGTCTGGGTCCCTTGAAGAAATATCTCTCCGTTTGGATATATGACTCTACTCTGTCAACAACAAAGTCGGTGATGTACCCTCCAATAGTGCTATCAAACCAATGATCTATTTTTCGTGACACAACATTATCAAATCTCTTGACCTTCTTGATCAACACCGACATCCAAACTACAGGAGGTCTAGATCTGATCTCAAACTGGGTATCTTCTAACCTGGCTAACCACTCATATAACTCCCGATGTATTCCTCTAAAAAATATTTCATGTATATCAGTAAAGATATATCTCTCCAACCAATCCTCTATACTAAGATTAGGGTTCTTTTTCTGGGCTTCAGCGAAGTCCTTTTCTTGATTTTCTATCCACTTCTGAATCTCTGTCTTCGATGGGAACCACCTTGACATTCCCTCATGAAGATTCCTATATTAACAACGGAACCATTTGTTGGCACAGGGGAAAACCCAGGGTTTAGCTTCAAGAGCGCACCAACAAGCCCTAACTATTGGCCCTTTCGGCTACACCTGTGAAGCAGATGCAGTCTCACCCGAAGCAACTATGGTGGGGTTGCAGGATAGATATGTCTACAACCAAGGGGAATATCAAGTGGATCTAATACTAGAACAATAAAACATGCATATATCACTTATCAGCTTAGATCTACTCCGCACAACTACCTATCATATATAACACAGTAATGCAATGGCAGTATATCAAATGACAAGAACAAAGCATCAATCACACATAACACAAAATATACGTGGTTCACCCTCTCCCTAGGGCTACATCCACATAACTATGCGTTATAATGTATTAAGATGAAATCATATAGTTTTGATCTGCACTCTTAGCTAGCATATCTTCTCTCTTCTTCTCTCTATCTCTCCCCTCCCTACACACCCAACTGCAGGGTTGATCTTTGCGCCCAGCTGAAGATCTTACAATACCAGAAATGTCTCGTACTCAACATTTCTCTCTCTCACACAATAGTCCTCACTTGATCACACGATAGTCATGAAATCTCAATCAACTTAGTACAAACCCATCCCAGGTCCTCTAGACCTCTATTTATACATTACAAACACTCACCAACATCCTTAGGCTGAAACCTAGGTGTCAAAACCCTAGGTCAATTTGGCCCATGTTCTCAGGGCTTCACCAACCTATCTTTCCTTCCTTGTTGCGCGGTGCTCCAAAGCATCTAATGGTGTATTTTTCCTCTTGCTGAGCTTTCCATGATCCTTCTTTATTGCTGATCTGTCATCCTCGATCTCCTCATCCAACGACTTGCTTTCTCGGACTTCACTCCGTCTTTTTTTCACTTTTGCTTACTTCGACCCAGTAATAGTCACTGTCTCTTCCGCGAAGTTTGAATTTTGACTTTTATTCCTTGTTCTTTTCTTACTTCCGTAACTAAGGGCCAACATGGACCAATTGAGTGCTAACCCATGGATAAATGTCCATTAATTTCAAGGAGAATATGAACCGTTAGATCACTCTATGTCAGGAACATATCGTGACTATCATATTTCCTAACTACAAATGTATACTAATACATACTAAAGAAACACACTTTTACCTAATGACACATTATACCAAGTAGATATTAACTAACTCCTAAGTGCCTAAATATCCTAACAACATAGGATTTCCACAATGACACTCGAAACAAAGTGTTCCCTTCCCATTCAATGTTATCGGGTTAATTGTTAAGTGCGGACATAAATCAATCCCCCTAGATCCACCTAGATCTAGAACAAAACAAGACAGTACACTACTATTTCCTTAGATTTCAATTATCAAATGAGAAATGGATCTAGAACATACCTTTTAAATATTGAAGATCCGACTTCGCCAATGATATCCAAGCTTTGTCACGAGGTTTATGGAGATATATCTGCAAATAAACACAATCCAACGGAGACAAGAATAGCATAGTCTACTTGATATGAAAATATGTACATGATCAAGGAATCATACAATATGAACAAATAAAATTCATATAGGAAAGAAATTATATTTGTATTAAAGAATGTGGAAGAAATATACAACCAGATGCCTTGATGTCATTAGGTTCCTTCCTACATCTCCTTTCTTCCCACACACTTCTTGCTCCAATGGATTATGAGACTGTGTATCTGATAGCTACTCACAATCTATCTTGACAAAGCAATTCTCAAAGCCACTCTAACCAAGCTAACAATCTCAAGCCAAAACAAATTCTAACCATTTCCATGAGAGCTCCTCTCCTTTTATAAGCTGAAGAGGATAAGGTGAGGAGGTTAGGATGATCCCACTAAATCATGAAAGTGAGTAAGATCCAAACCATTCAGAAGCCACCTCACCATAGAATCTTCTCCTTCTAGAAGCATCGAGAAAATGATCGTTTTTCCCACATACGAAGGTCGCTGCACCCTAGCTATAGTGTAGCCTACGAAAACTACGCAGTCTAGATATGGTGCAGCCTGTGGAAATCAATCATTTCTGCATCCTATGTATAGAGAAGCCTTCATAAATCCTCTTTAATAGGTTTTTTACAAAGGAAAATACAACTTCTTCTCTCAGGAAAAATCCTTCTCCCTTCATACTTTAGGAATTCAGGCCACTGACCCCTCTGAAGGAAAAAAATAGGTTTACATCATTAACGGTCATAAGGGATGATTAAAATAATGTGTAACAGAGATCCCCCCAAAGTATGAAGCTAGAACAGAGTGATAGCTGAAATACTTTGTCCAATGTGTATAGGGAACAAGGAACACGTCAGTCGGAAACCTGCCAACAAACAAGGGAATACAATACAATAATATATCATCACTGAGGTAGGCATTCCCATACTCAGAGTACAAATGACTCAAAGCATAAATGCTAACATGCAAAGATCCATGTCAAGTAAGACAGGTCATGGCCACCAAACATACACTATGGATCCATGCCAATATGACTCAAATATGAACATAGCCACCAAAAATACACTGTGGATCTATGTGTTAAAGACTCAAATTTGAACATAGACACGAGACATACAATGTGGATCTATGCAACAATACAAACTGAATATACTCCAACACAACCTGAATCTATTAGAAAATATTCAAGGTCTTCATCTCCACCACTCTATAGTATGAATCTAACCATGCATGCATGTGTTGAAGTCGAACATGGTAGAAACCACTTGATTACCGATCATTAATGAATATCATTAACAAGTCCGAGGGAAATCACCATTAATGTCAATGACTCCCAAGGTACTCTAGTATAATCCAACGAATGTGAATTAATGAGTTGAAGTCGAACACTCGATGGAATCTCCCGATCAGGGGTCAACAATGAAAACCCACTGTCGAAAGAAAGGAAACTTGCCATTGAGGAATGGAAGTTCCAAGGTACTAATTAGTTTCTAAGTCTAATTCCTGGATAATGAGTTGAAGTCGACAAGAAAAGATTCATCACAGGAGGGCCTTAATGTATCCCCCTTCAATGACTTGAAATATGTAACAATATTTGAAGTAGATTAGAGTAACAAGTGATTTAGGACTGACTCCGGGATGGCTGATGCAATAGAAGGCTTAAGGTCTGTAGAAATGGCCAACACAATAGAAGGATTTCCGGGTTGAAATTCTCTTTGAACATATTGACGACACAACAACTGTCTTGGAAACACTGACTCAACAACAGGGACCATAGACCAATTTGTAATCTTATAAATGAGTATGATCAAGAGACAAGTGGATTTTCCAACCTAAACACAAAGAGAGTGAAAGGGTGTCATGTTCAAAAGTGACTCTTCCATGGAATACAGGTTTAGATACATTTCTTTCCCAATTTCCCCCCACCATTTCTGGCGAGCACCTCTATATTTTTACATAAGATTGAGGAGGATAACATATTCTTGTATATGTAAGCTCATCCTTTGGATGAGTCCCTTGGAGTATGTTTAACGAACCCTAGGAAGGAATGGTTCGGTCCCATATGGGCATTTCAAAGTTTTTTTATGAGTCCAAAGAAAGAAAACTCAAGGGTTTTTCATGTTTAAAGAGTCTGAAAAACACTTAAAGAAAACTGCAAAATGTCCTTTTTCGTAAAGTAGTCTGATGAGACTGAAAAAGAGATAAAATATTGAAAAATAGATGCGCTTTATAATACTTTAACGAGCGTGAAAAGAACAAGATTGCTCGACAATATTTTCATAATTAGAGAGTCTGAAAAGATCTTAAAGGGAACTCCAGGGGGTTCCTTTTTCGTATAACCTTTACGAGTCCGAAAAAGTGATAAAAGTATACTCGGTTACATTCTCACGTATTTACGAGCATGATAAAGAACAAAGACTAAGCTCGGTAACTTATTCTCATGTATTTACGAGCATGAGAAAAAACAAAGACTAATCTCGAGATTGTTTTCATTTTTACGCAAGCTTTAAAACAAAACAAAACTATGCTTGGAATATATTTTATTTTTAAACAAGCATAAAAACTAAACAAAACTATGCTTGAACCTGGTTTCATTTTTACACAAGCTTGAACCAGAGGAAAATATGCTTGAGGTAGGTGGTTTCATTTTTACACAAGCTTGAACCATAGAAAACTATGCTTGTAACTTCCCAACACAGAATCCAGGTCTAGTTGGTACTTATCCCCCAGCTTAAGAAACTAGCGGCTTGATTTCAGCATGAAGTCTAGAGGCTGGAAGCATTTCCCCCCAAGCTTCATCTCATCCAACATCACAGGCGGATGAAACAAAGCTTCAAATACTAGACTTGAATCAAACGGAGAGGGGGAGATTGTTTCAATTTTTAACGAGCTTGACACAGGAGGAAAACTATGCTCATGAATCCAGGTTCAATCCCTAGACCTTTGTTTCATTTTTTAACGAGCTTGAAAAAAAAATAGGAACTATGCTCGTAACCTCTGTTTCATTTTTTAAAGAGGTTTCTACAGAGATGAAAAACTATCCTCACAGTTGGTTTCATTTTTTAATGAGCTTGAAAGCAGAAAACCATGCTCAAGGCTGGTTTTATTTTTTAATGAGCTTGAAATCAGAAAAGCATGCTCATGGTTGGTTTCATTTTTTAATGATATTGAAATCATAAAAGCATGCTCATAGCGGGTTTCATTTTTTAATGAGCTTGAAATCAAAAAATCATGCTCATGGATGGTTTCATTTTTTAATGAGCTTGAAATTAGAAAAGCATGCTCATGGATGATTTCATTTTTTAATGAGCTTGAAATCAGAAAAGCATGCTCATAACTCTCTTCTTGATCATGGCTTCCAAGAGGACAATTCCCTGGAAGGACACGATGTCAAGGGACAAAAATCAATCATGGCTTCCAAGAGATCTTCACTGGAGGAAAGAAACACACTCTGGAAGGACACCATGTCGAGGGTCGCAAAGGGGGTAAGGAGATCAAGATCTAAGTACCCTATCGAAGAGATCACCATGTCAACTACTGGATCTAAGTCATAAGAGACTGAGCTTACAGTAAGAGGCTCATCTTCATCAACAAATGAAGGCATGGGAGACAACACCACACAATTGATGTGTGGCATGGGTGATATCGTCTGCATATAATAACCATTTAGGGAGGTCATCTAGTCAGGACTGATGAATAAAAGTTGATCAATAGTCACAATTCTTCCATTGTGAGGGAAATATATCACACAAAAAAGAGTGGACACAATAGCTTTCATGGCATAGACATAATCCCGCCCAAGGAGTAAAGCGAAATCTAAGGGGTCTTGGACTACCATGACATCAATAAAGACAATTTTCCCTCCCAAAGTTACATGAAACTGAGGAAGGGTCCCTAAAGGTTGACTAGTTCTTCTGTTAAAAGCTAACAAATTCTACATAACTAGGGCAAGTTCAGGACAACCCAAAGCTTGCCAAGAAAAAGAGGACAAAATACTAATGGACACACCTTCATCTATTAGCGTCTGAGGAACGTCCCGACCACAAACCTATACTTTAATTTGGAAAGGAATGTGAGGGGGAAGACGAGGTCCAGTTATCACACCCCAATTAAAACGGATGGCCTCGTTACTTGGAGGAGGTTCCACGGGAGAAGAAGGAATGCCCCCCGACACGGTAGATTTTGTATCAAATAGAAAAACATGGGCAGTATCGGGTTTACTCTCTAGTGAGAGAGTAGGATCGACCGATGACGAGATCAGATCGACCACTTGGGTTTCATTCTCCAAGGGGATAATGGGGTCGACAGGTGGAAAGGGATCAACCGATTGGGTTTCACTCTCTAACGAGAGAGTGGGATTGACCCCTTTATCAACTGGTTCGACTAAGGACGTGACCAGATTGAGTACATGATCAACCAGATTGACCGACGAAGAGGTCAGACTAATCATAGGTGGATTAGTAAGCTTACGGTAAGCAACTGGAAGTTGCGGCTATGAAACAATCATGTCTTCTAGTACTTTTGAGGCTTCATCCATACAAGGGAAAAGGTGATTTTGATGACTCCCTCTGCATAAAATACATGGGAACTTGACTCTACTTTTCTTCTTCCCAACAATATTTTGACTATTTTATGGGAGGTCATCAACATGTGGTTCAGAGGCTGACGACATGGGTTGGCAAGGGTGTGTAGACCATGCTTCTATAACCTTTGATAGACCAGGGCAATCCTTAAGAATATGGATACCCTTACAAAGCCTGGAAGGGTACTTGGGTTTACAGGTTGTTTGGGTGATCTTGACATCATCAATACTCCCAACACGATCAACAATAACTAGTTTCTTTCCAACACATCCGAGAGTGGTTGGAATTTTAGATCCTTCTTTATTTTTCTTCTTCTTATTCTTCCTTTTCTTCTTCTTCTTATCCACCGAGTTACTAGCTTCAGAGGTTTCACTCAATGAAGAAGATGAAATGGAAGAAGACCTTGCAAGTGGAGAAGGTGGAGAAGATCTTACTGGTGAAGAAGGTGAAGGATCAACATGAGGTTGATGTTCTTGGGGGGAAGTGATTACAAATGAAGAACTAACTACATTCGGGACTACCTGAGTGGAAAACAACCATATCGGTAATCCAATTGTGAGACCTAGAAGGATCAAAGTAGCGATGTGAGTAGGACCACTGTTTCCGTAAGAAGGAAAAACAAAAGGTTCCCTTGGAGTAGAGGTTCCTTCATTGGTCATTCCAGGAACTGACGCCATTGAAAAAAAAAATCCAACCTAGAGTCCACTAGGGAAAACAAACAACACACACTAAAAATATAGTAAACAAGTAAGCAAACAAAACTTCTCACAATGAGCACACTAGTTGGTGATGAAATCCAACGTTGCAAGGAAAAAGTAAAAAAGGGCCGAGATAGAGCAGGAAAAAAATTTACGTTGACGACCTGCTTAACGGACTTACGCCTTGGTGAAAGATCCCACACATAAACGTGGGTATACCCTCCAAGGAGCCTGAGTGAGTTTGGCCAACGCCGATTCCAGGTACCATGAAGACTTTCCCCTCCAAAGTCATCTTGTGTAAACACCCTACAGAGATAGGCCACTAAGGTTACCAGTTACTAAAGTGATGCCTGGGGAAACAATCAACAGTCTGATCCATGTGCAAAGGCAGGGTATCTAGCCCGAAATCAACTTGAAAGGCTTCCACTCATAATTGTGGGTATACCTTCAAGTGACCCCCATAATACACACAATCTCTACACCAAGACCAACAAAGAAGGGTGAGTAACTCTGCCAGTCTCAATGCGACCTCAAGTTTGACCCTTGTGTGAGAAGGGCTTCCCAGGACAAAATATAGCAAGTGGATTTCACCGCTCCCTAACGCAAGATTCCATGTTTGTTTGCAGCTTTGGAAAGTTATCTTTCACACCTATTCCAAATCCCTACAACTAATCTGATGTAGGTTTTTTACCAGAAAATATAAAAATGTCTAATCAATTTTTATAAGCGTTTTATTTTAAGGCTATTGTTACTCAAGAGGAAAATGGAGTGGACAAAATGATGTTTTGACCGACTCTAAACAATGCAAAGAAATGAGAATGAAAATATTTCACTTCGATGAAAGCTATATTATGAGAAGGAGAAAACGTTTATCATTCCCATATGCACAATGTCCCAAAATTTTACTAAACTCCAATATCAAGATTTTCAAGAAATGAGACAAATAGACTGTACACCAAAAATCATGCAATTTCGCTACTTCAAATGCAAGGATGTCCCGAAACTAATATAAAGAAAGAATTTTTTTGTTTTGTTTTAAAGATAGCTAAAAGCAATAGCAGATATATATAAAACAAAGCAACCCAAGCAAATTTTCTCTTTTAACATGAATTGTTCAATAAAAGAAAAATAAGTTCTTTCACCAAACAATCTAAAGAAAAAACAAAGCTTTGTAGCAGAAAGACACTCAAAGGAAGAGATCAAATCTTTCAAAAGAAAAAAAAGAAAAAACAAGGCAAAGATGGCTAAAAGAATATTCAAATTTCATCAAACAGACTGTAATCAGACCCAACAAATCACCCCAGAACCATATCATAGATTTGGGCAGGGAAAACCACCAAAAAAAAACAATTTTTTCACAATCTCCGTAGGCTGGAAGACTAGCACAGTGCGAAAATACTGAATCTCCGTAGGCCAGAAATGGGTAGGGTGCAGAGTTTCCGCACTGGTCTAAATAGGTAGGGTGTGGAAATCCTAATTCGCCGCACAATCCCTCAAAGTAGGGTGTGGAAATCAAACAAAAAATAAAAAAAAATTAAAAAATAAGAAGGTTTTCCAGTGAAGTTTAACAGTGAGAGAGTCAAGATGGATCTCCCAGTGACTCAGAAAATAGAAACCAAACAATCAAAGAAAGAAAACAAGAAAAACTATGAAAACAATCTGTTCCCCAGTATGGTTGCCAATTTTGTTATCAGGTTAATTGTTAAGTGCAGACACAAATCAATTCCCCTAGATCCACCTAGATCTAGAACAAAACAAGACAATACACTACTCTTTCCTTAGATTTCAATTATCAAATGAGAAATGGATCTAGAACATACCTTTTAAATATCGAATATCCAACTTCGCCAATGTGATCCAAGATTCTTCATGAGGTTTATGGAGAAATATATGCAAATAAAAACAAGCCAACGGAGACAAGAATAACAGAGTCTACTTGATATGAAAATATGTACGTGATCAAGGAATCATACAATATGAACAAATAAAATTCATATAGGAAAGAAAAGTATATCTATATTAAAGAATGTGGAAGAAAGATACAACCAGATGACTTGATGTCGTCAGGTTCCTTCCAATAGTTCCTTTCTTCCGACACACTTCTTGCTCTAATGGAGTCTAAGACTTTTTATCTGATAGCTACTCATAATATATCTTGACAAAGAAAAGCTCAAAGCCACTCTAACCAAGCTAACAATCTCAAGCCAAAACAACTTCTAACCATTTCAATAAGAGCTCCTCTCCATTTATAAGCTGAAGAGGATAAGGTAAGGAGGTTATAATGATCCCACTAAATCATGAAAGTGAGTAAAATCCAAACCATTCAGAAGCCACCTCACCATAGAAGCTTCTCCTTCTAGAAGCATTGAGAAAATGATCATTTTTCCCACGTACAAAGGCTGCCACACCCTAGCTATAGTGCAGCCTGTGGAAACTACACAGTCTAGCTATGGTGCAACCTACAAAAATTAGGCATTTCCGCACCCTATGTATATAGCAGCCTGCGAAAATCCTCTTTAATAGGGTTTTTACAAAGGAAATTACAACTTCTTCTCTCAGGAAAAATCCTTCTCCCTTCTTACTTCAGGAATTCAGGCCACTGACCCCTCTAAAGGAAACAAATAGGTTTACATCATTAACGACCATAAGGGATGACGAAAATAACGTGTAACATTCAAATACACACATACTGTACATGGAATACATAAGACTTATAATGCATTCTCTGGCCTAATCTCATTCAACATGCCTTCCTTTCTTCCTCTCTTCTCTCTGGCCTAATTTCTCATTCAATTGGCCACCTCTCTTATTATAGCATATTACTCGTTGATTGCCTCCTCCTCCATCAGA
Organism: Picea engelmannii; assembly: GCA_009831015.1. NCBI lineage: Eukaryota > Viridiplantae > Streptophyta > Pinopsida > Pinales > Pinaceae > Picea > Picea engelmannii. The sequence continues at coordinate 322,353 of ML779927.1, read as the reverse complement.
ATGTTGGGAGTTCCATGCATCACATTAATTCAAGAAAATTCAAACGAAACGAGGATGAGATTGGTCGATATATAGAATGGGTGTGTGAGTTATCTTTGAGTCTGGAAACCCTCCCATATCTTCAAGGCATGCAAATTGTCTATCCATGTCAAATTTCAGTGCATACAATTTTTTTTTGAAAAAAATTCGAAGTTGGACCCATTCATAGGTCACTGTTACCCATTATGTCTAGCCTTAGTACAATGTCTTTTAGTTGTTTCCTTTAAAATTAGACCGAGACACATGTCCCAACATCTAGTACTGTAAGGGCATGCAATAATGTCGATAAATAAGTACCTGATTAATCACACAAGCTTCAATATCAATTATTTCTTGTCTTTGTTTTTTTCTCTCATCTAAGTACTTTTTTTCTCCATAAATAATATTAGTACGAAATCATTATTTAAATACGAAATATCATCTACCTCCTCCTTCTTTCCATGGCCAAAATCATGGACCTAATTAGCATGATGTTGGTTTTGAACAACATAGATGTTGACTATAAAGAACACGACCATGATGATGGGTATGTTGGGAGTTCCATGCATCACATTAATCCAAGAAAATTCAAATGAAACAAGGACAAGATCGAATATATAGAGTGGGTGTGTGAGTGATATTTGAGTCTGGAAACCCTCCTATATCATCAAGTCATGAAAACAGTCTATCCATGTCAAATTTTAGTGCATACATAAACAATTTGAAAAAAATTCAATGCTGGCCCCATTCACAGGGCACTGTTGCCTATGTCTAGCCCTATGACAATGTCTTTTAGCTGTTTCCTTTAAAATTCATTCGAGACACATGCCCCTGCATCTAGTACTGCAAGGGAATGCAATAACATCGATAAAGAAGTACTTGATTAATTTCACAAGCTTCAATATTAATTATTTCTTGTATTTGTTTTTGGCTCTCATCTAAGTACTTTTTTGCTCCATAAAGAATATTAGTACAGAATCATTATTTAAATACAAAATATCATCCACCACCTTCTTCTTTCCAAGGTCAAAATCATGGGCCTAATTGGCATGATGTTGGTTTTGAACGACAAAGACATTGAATATAAATCGGATGACCATGACAATGGATATGTTGGGTGTTCCATGCATCACATTAATCCGAGAAAATTCAAACAAAACGAGGATGAGATTAGTCAATATATCGAGTGGGTTTGTGAGTGACATTTGAGTTTGGAAACCCTCCTATATTATCAATGCATGTGAAAAATCTATCCATGCCAAATTTCAATGCATACATAATGTTGGCATAGGGGTAGACCCAGGGTTCAACTCCAACCAACAATCCCTAACTGTTGGCCCTTTCAACAACACCTACGAAGCAAATGCAGTCTCACCCAAAGCAGTTATGAGGGGGTTGTAGGACAAGGATGTCTACAACCAAAGGGAATATCAAGTGGATCTAACACAAGAACAACACAACATTCATATATCACTTATCAACTTAGATCTATTATGAACATCTACTTATCAGATCTAAATCAGTAATGCAATCACAGTATATCAATGACAGACACAAAGTACCAATCACACACAACACAAAATATACGTGGTTCACCCTCTCCCTAGGGCTACATCCAAAGTACTGTGCTATAATATATTAAGGTAAAGCATACAGTTCTTATCTACGCTCTTAGCTAGCAAATCTTCTCTCTTCTCCCCTCTTTCTCTCCCCTCCCTGCACACCCAGTTGTAGGGTTGATCTTTGCACCCAACTGAAGATCTTACAATACTAGAAGGCTCTTGTACTCAACACTTCTCTCTCACACAATACTCTTCTCTTAAACAACTCAATACCAACATAAACAATAACAATATTATCATACCAACCCAAAATAGGTCCTCATGACTTCTATTTATACATTAGAATAGCTCATTGACAGCCTTAGGCTGAAACCTAGGTGTCCAAAACCCTAGATACCAAAACCCTAGGTGTCTAAAACCCTAGGTCAACTTGACCCATATTTTGAGGGCTTCGTCAGTCTATCTTTCCTTTCTTCTCACATGGTGCTCCAAAGCATCCAACGGTGGATTTTTCTGCTTGTTGACCTATCCACGATCCTTCTTCCTTGCTTATCTGTCATCTCTAATCTCCTCATCCAACGGATTTCTTTCTCAGGATTTGCTCCATATTTTCTGCTCTTTTGTTCACTTCGACCCAATAACAGTCATTGCGTCTTCCACGTAGTTCACATTCTCCCTTTTCTTCCTTGATCTTCACATACTTCCATAACCAAGGGCCAACATGCCCCCAATACTCACCTGTGACTCGTCCCAAGGCACTTCAGATCTAAGCTTCCTGTTTTACTTTGAATCCAGGCTACGTAGTGCAACCTCTGTGTTCTACTGTTTGCCTCCTCTCCATCCCCTTGTGCATACTGTCTTTTCTGTGTCTAGTACCCAGTTTCAACTGCACCTGGTACCTAGACCCTTTTCTTCTTGCTTCTACTGAGAGTTGCAAGGAAACTGGTTGTCATAGTACAACTTCAGCCGACTCCCATTCACTAAACCGTCCTTCCATTCTCCATTCAGGGTCTTCAATTGTGCAACTCATCCCTCTGTAACATAAGTGATCTTGTATGGCCCTTTTCAATGTGTTATGAACTTCCCAACATGTTTTATGAACTTGCTGTCATATATCAATACTAGATCTCCTTGTTTGAATGCCTTATTCTTGATGTGCCTATCATGATAGGCCTTCTCTCTTTCCTTTTGAACCTGCCGATGTAATACTACAATGAATATGTCTTCTTCCAATTCAACCAACTATGCAAGCCTCTCTTGAACAACACCAGGGTCATCCATATCTGTAAAGGCAACAATTCTCAGTCTTGGTACCAGATATTCCTTTGGAACAACAACTTCAAGACCATATACCAACTTGAAGGGGGTCTACATTGTTAACTTCTTGCAAGTGGTTCTATAGGCCCATAACACTGCTAGTACTCTTAAGTCCCAATCATCTCTGTTCACACAAAAAATATTGGTTAGTGTTGTCTCCAAGATCTTGTTGAATGCTTCAACTGCCCCATTTTCTTGAGGATGGTATGGTGTGCTCTTCTGATGGTGGATTGTAAATTATTCAGTCAAGGCTTCAACTGTCTTATTGATGAAATGTGTTCCTTGATCACTCATAGGGATATTTGGGCATCCAAACCTAGTTATGATGTCATCAAATATGAAGCACATAGTTGTAGTTTCACTACAATCCTTGACTGCCCTTGCTTTAGCCCATATAGTCAAGTATTATGTTGCTGTAATTATGTACCTTGCTCCTGTATGCTTTCCTAGTGGATTTAAAGGTCCAACAAAGGTAATGGCCCATTTCTCGAATGCTTGTAGGGCATCTGCAGTGCTAATGGAATTTCATCTCTTCTAGATGGTTTCCCAACCCTCTGGCATACATCGCAGGCTCTGGAATAGTCTTTAGCATCTCTGTGTAAAGTAGGCCACCAAAGGCCATCTCCAAGAACCTTCTGTGCAATTTCTTTCCCTGCATAATGTCCTCCTGCGATGCCTTCATGAGCTTCTATAAGGATCAATAGTCATTCTTCCTCCATAACACACCTGCTCAATATCTCATGAGGTCCCATCTTGTATAGATGTCCGACGATAAGTGAGAAATCTGCAGTGCACACCACTAGTTGTTTCTTCTGAGGAATTGTGTTGATCCAGGTGGATATCGATGGCCACCCACCTTTTCCAAATGGCTCAAAATGGCTTTCTAGCAATTTTGGCAATTTACTATTTTTAGCAGGTTTTAACTTCCGGGGCCATTTTGAGGGCCCAAATGAAGGTTTTTCATGATAGAGGTTCTAAATGATAGACAAAGGCATGATTGAGCCCCCAAAATGAATATCCTCAATGATACCTTTCCAACGAGCTATCACACGCCTAAAACGGAGATCATATGCAAAAGTTACGACCCCGGGAAGTTGATGTACTCACTTACCCAAACGGGGCCCACATGACTCTTGGCACTTCATCTCCTAGGGTTAGGTTTTTGGATGTCTAGGACTTTTGGCATTCCCGTTTATTGTAAAAGGGACTTTAGAGCCTTATTGTAATCATCTTCTTGTGAATGCGAGTAGCCGTCACATCTCTTCTCAGAGATAAGCTGCCACCATTCTAGCGAGTCTTTCACTCTGTATTTTTACAGTCTCTGTACATTTCTTTGAT
>ML779927.1:306441-316788 GCA_009831015.1 Picea engelmannii | reverse complement strand
CGCAAGGTAGTATCTCATACTGCAAAATTCAGCTTCTTCACAATCTGTTCAAAAGGAGAACAAAAGGACACTGCAACCACTACAGCCTTGCCCCAAGCACCTTCTATCCAACAGAAGCAGGTCGACAAGGTTGCAGCAAAGTGAAAAGATTCCTTCTCCACATCGTCCTCTCATGTATCTCGACTTGTTGAGCAGCCTCAACCGCAACAAGTTCGTGACATATTTCCACAAACTGAGCAACGCGACGTCTCCAACAAGACAAGCAGCTCACCAAGATGCAGATTCAACAAATGCTTTTCCCTCTCCCTCGGGAAATCAACACAATGGAGACCATTGCTTCCTAAGGAGGGAGGATTGATCCAGGTGGATATCAGTGGCCACCCACCTTTTCCAAATGGCTCAAAACGATTTTCTGACAATTTTGGCAATTTACTATTTTTAGTAGGTTTTAACTTCCGGGGCCATTTTGAGGCCCCAAATGAAGGTTTTTTGAGATCAAGGTTCTCAATGATATTTGAAGGCATCATTGATCCCCCAAAATGAATCTCCTCAACGATACCTTTCCAACGCGCTATCACACGCCTAAAACGGAGATCATATGCAAAAGTTACGACCCCGGGAAGTTGATGTACTCACTTACACAAACGGGGCCCACATGACTTTTGGCGCTTCATCTCCTAGGGTTAGGTTTTTGGATGTCTAGAAATTTTGGCATTGCCGTTTATTGTAAAAGGGCCTTCAGATCCTCATTGTAATCATCTTCTTGCAAATGCGAGTAGCCGTCACATCTCTTCTCAGAGATAAGCTGCCACCATTCTAGCGAGTCTTTCACTCTGTATTTTTACAGTCTCTGTACATTTATTTGATTAATAGAAATCATGTATTACTGTATATCTGTGTTTATGGTTGCATCTCTGATACATTTCTATTATATTATTGAATATCTGCAATATCTCTATGCATTTCTTTATTATATCTCCGCTCTCATTTCGTGCCGAAAATAATCTGGATCATGTGTACTCAATAGGTGTCATTCCTGTTTATAGGAAATGGCCTGTCTCTATGAAGTGGTCATCAATATTTCTAATGGATAGTAGTTGTGCATTTGACAGTGCATCCTCTAAACTAGTTGGCTCTTCTCCATGTTCCAACCTTGATAAGTGGTCAAGACCTTTGTTCATTCTCCCTAGCTTTACTATGATCTCAAAATCATATACTTGAAATATCGGCAGCCATATGCATATCCTTCCCCCCAACACTGGCTTGTTGACTAGGTACTTCAACGTGGAGTGATCAGTAAACATTTTAATGTGTCCTCCCAACAAATAGTGGTGAAATTTATGCAGTGCATACACCATGGCTAATCCCTCTCTTTCAATAGTGGTATAATTAATCTTAGCTATAGATAGCTTCCTGCTAGCAAAGGATAACGGGTGGTCAATGTCTCCTGTTCCTAGTTGTTCTAACACAACTCCCAATGCAATGGATGATGCATCAACATGCACATGAAACTCCTTGGTCCAATCTGGGAAAACCAGAATGGGCGTAGTAACCATCTTCTGTTTCAGTGTGTCGAAGCTCTATTGGAATTCTTTTGTCCAAGTAAACTAACAAACCTTCTTCAACAAATTCTCCATGGGTTTTGTAAGATGAGCATAGCCCTGGCCCCTTAATGAACTTTTTGTAGTAGCCTGTGTGTCCCAACGCAATGTGTAGCTGTTTGACTGACATAGGAGGGGGTTAGATCAACTATAATGGAAATCTTGGATGGATCTACCAACAATCCTTGCTTGCATACAATATGACCTAACATCACGCTAAATGGTGAAAAGAAAACACATTTCTTCAGGTTCAAATCAATTTGACACTGCCTTCATTTATCCAACATTAGCCTTAGACATTCAATGTGATTTTTCAATAAGCTAAAAACAGTCCAATAATCAAAGTATGCTTCTAAAAATTTATGCAGAAATTCCTTGAATGCTTCGACTAGCACCCTGGAAAAGATGGTTGGGGCATTATTCAATCCGAATGGAATCACTGTATATTGGTAGGATCCCCATTCTGTTGCAAATGTGGTCTTATGGCGGTCTTCCTTGGCAATCCAGATCTAAAGGTATCCTGAAAATCCATCTGTAAAAGAATATACTTCTTGGCCTCCCACATTATCTAACACTTCGTCAGTGAATGGTGTAGGGAAGGGGTCATGCAAACATGCATCATTAAACTTCCTGAGGTCTATGCATATCCTAATTTCTTCTGTTTTCTTGTCTTGCACCACCATAGGGCTTATCCACTATGACTCTTTGACATGTTCTATAATTCCCGCTTCCAACATTCTGTCAAACTCAATCTTCACTTTCTCCTTATATTTAGGGTTCAGTTTGTAAGGTATCTATTTGAATGGTATTGCATATGGCTTCAAAGGGATCACCATCTCTCCCATAATCCATTTAATTCCCTTCATATCAATGAACTTGGTTGGAAACAAGTCCTAATATTCATGCAGTAACTTTGTAATTTTATCAATGGTAGAAACATCCCAATAATCTCTAATGTTTGCAAAATTTGGTGTCTGTTTTGTTATAATATTGACTTTCTTGATTTTGATTGGCTGTCCAATGAATGGAAACTCAACTCCTGGTCCTTCCACATCTCTCTGGCCTTCTGTTTCTGTGATGTTCACCTTCTTCAGATCATCGTCTTCGTCATCATTGATGTTGTAACAACCTTGCATTTTCTGAAGAGGTGCAGTCCATTAATCCTCTTCCTGTTCTAAGGAAAGGCTAGATAACTGCTTGAATATTTTCTGTCTCACAACCTACAGTGCCTGATCTACTGAAGGATATTGACTTTTAAATAAGAAGGTGGTTACAAAATTCTGAGTCATACCTTTCCAATCCGTAGTGATGAGGTGCAGTTCTGATTGAAGTTACCAGTTGATAGGTATCGTGTCCAATGTGTTGATGAATCTATGTACCCATTGCTCTTGATGAATATTTCTCTAGGCTTCCTCACAAATTCACACATGGTCCTTTGGGAAGCTTTGACCTGTGTAGCGAACTTTGCAACCTTCTACTTGTGATGAGAATCATGTTGTCATCGAAGTACGACATTGTACCCAATCTGTAATATTACTTTTGTGTGTCCCCCACCATCTTACTGGTGTGGCTTTCAAGGCCTCATCCATTTCCAAAAACCTCTGTTGTGTTGGTACACTTGCATCAAAGTCTGATAGGAAGGATTCTAATGGATTCAGACCATCAAATGTGGGTAAGTTACTTACTTTTGTGCCGATCCAATGAACTTCTCTGATTAATCAAGCACATCTCCTTGTAGATACTTCATACATCTGGTTCTTCCAGTTCTCTAGTGCTTCTTCTGAGTCTGATGAGAATGCATTGTCACTTCGCCAACTTATATTCCTATCAGCTGTAGGATTAATGTAATCCTATTGTCTAGCTATTAGTTTATATATGTTTTCTAGTGTGTATGTGTGGTATTCTTCTCTGATAGGTTCTATGTACCACCGAACTTCATCTGGATCTAAAGGTGTGATGACCATAAGGCCATCTCCTTAAAAATTCATACGTATTTTCTTTAAGTCAACAACAGTAGAGTTATTGAAGGCCCAATCAATTCCTAACAACGCAGGGTAAGGGCATCTGTCATCAATTATTTCAATTACCTCAAAATCTGCAAATGTTCTTACTCCGTCGATGTCCATAGGGACATGCTCCAATCGTCCAAATGGGATGACAACTTGCTAGTTAGCCATCCTAAACCTGATAGGGGAATATATCAACTTCAGTTTTCCCATCAATGCTCAAGTTTGCTTCATCATGACATTGAACTACAACCCTAAGTTGAGGACTACATCGTCTATCTCATACTCTCCTATTTGAGCATTCAAATGTCATTCCTTATTTGTCCTTCTCTTCTTACCAATTTGGTGTACTGCCCTATTCAGTAAGGGAGATATCTTTCCTAGCTCATATTGTCTGATTAAATTTTGTAATTCTTGTACAACGCTTTCATCCTGAACCAACTTAATACAAGTGTATAAAAATTCAATGAGATTTCTTACCTCTTTTCCTTCTTTTGGAGAAGTAGACTGATCAAATTCCAGAAGCATTCCATATTCTCTCACTTCTGGTCTTATATTTGATGCGAAGCCTTGGCTTCCTCTGAATTCTTTCTTGGCTTCAACAAACATCTACATTTCTTTCCTTGCATCAAACATTTGTGTCTTCTCTGTAGCTTTCCTGATCCCTAAGTCTTCTGTAATATTCCCTTGGGTTATTCTATCATCTCCTGTGACAATGCCTCCTCTTTTTATAACATTGACTCTAGGGTTTTCTCCATGAGGTTCAGCATAGATCAATTGCAATTGCGGGTTTTGTTGAGGTCCTCATCTTTCTTGAAGCTTAGCTAGCAGCACAAAACAATCTTCTATAACATGGTCAAATGAGATGCAATAGCTACAAGTGGTACAAGGGTTTTGACAATCCCTTGCATGGTTTCCTGACTGTGCATAGTTATAACATATGATCTATCCTTGGCCTCGACCCATTCCTCCTCCTCCTCCTCTTCCTATGAATCCATTGCGAGGATTGAAGTTTCCTCTCCCAGGAGAGTTATACTACGTAGTGTTTCCTTCTTGTTGTACTTCGCCTTGAATCTTATATATGTCTCTTGACCTTTCATGCATGAGATCATAAGCCCTACAATCCCTATAATCATGTCCTATGGAATTACAGAATGTACAATACAAATTTGTAGGTGTCTGAACATACTTTTTCATATAATAGCACTCACTAGTACGATGTTTTGTTTCTGCATACCTCACACTAGGGTAAGGTGACTTACTTCAAGGGGCTCGGGGCTCTAGAAGCCAAGTATTTTTTGAATAGAGGGAAACATTTCTTATCATGTCCTTCTAATCTGCATCTGACACACCAGATGTCTTCTCTTTTATCTTTTCCCTTGTCTTTCTTCATATCTTCGACCTGTAGAGACAAACTAGTTAGCTGACTCAAGATTTGGCTCATACCCAAGATGGATTCTCCCATAGGGGCTGATTCTAGCTTCATGGAGATATCCAATGCCTCAGCCTACAAAGAAATATTCTGTTGAATAAGGGGAACTCTGATGTGTGGTAGAAGGACAATAATGAACCATTCCTTGGTCTGTTGGTCTGGGATCCAAAAAGTCAATCAACCTGTTAAGGTATTGAATCTCTGATCGAACTCCTAAATAGGTTCAACCACCTTCTGCTTGATCTCTTTCATCTTTGTGATACATTGGAATTCTGACTTAGGTTTCTTGAATTCTACAATCAACACATTCTTGATATGATTCAATGTCTTAGGCTATGCAAGTCCTTGGAAAATTTTCATGTACCAACTCAGTGCGTGATCTCTGAGAGTTGTACTGAACTGGGTTCTTTTGACAGTTTCATCTATGACATTCTTAATGTTCCATATGTATTCACATAGAAACCAGTGTTGATAAGGATCTTTAGATCCATCTCCCTTCAAAATAGGGAGTCTCATCTCATCTTCCATAGATCTTCCTAGGGTTCCTGACTGAATATGTAGTGGACTACTATTGACAGTTCTTTGGACTCTTTGGTGACTGGGATTAATCTGGTTGCTTAATACTACTGAATCAATAGGGGGGATAATAGTACTTACTTCGATGGTCTGCACAATTTTTTAAGTTTCAGGTTCCCCTCGATGAAGCTCTTCAACTTTTCCTTCCTTTTCCCTAGTGGGTTCTGAATGTTCTTCGTCTGTTAGTTCTGCTTCTTCTCCGCTGTAGAAACCTTCCTCCCCATAGATCTGATTAAACATGTTTGCAAGATGAACTTATCTGAATACTCTCCCACTGTGTGTATGTCCAGCTTTTGTGTCACTGTCGTTGTCTGAATTTTTGAACATTAACCTTTATTGATCCGACCAATCTATTGTGTCTTCAAGATGTTATTCTCATGCAATAGCATCTTGATTCTCAGCTTCAGAAAATGAAAAATTTTCCCTCTGGGTCCCTTAAAGAAATATCTCTCATCTTGACTGTATGATTATACTCTATCAAAAATGAACTCTATGATGTACCCTCCAATGTTACTATCAAACCAGTGATCTACTACTTGTGATATAGTGTTATCAACTCTCTTGACCTTCTTGATCAACTCCGACATCCAAACCACATGAGGTCTAGATCGGATCTCGAACTCGGTATCTGCTAATCTATCTAACCACTTATATATCTCCTGATGGATCCCTCCAAACAATATATTGTGTATATCAGTGAAGATATATCTTTCTAGCCAATCCTCAGTGCTAAGATTAGGGTTCTTATTCTGGGCTTCAATGAAGTCCTTCTCTTGATCCTCTATCCACTTTTGAATATTTGTCTTCAATGGAAACCACCTTGACATTCCCTCAAAAATATTCTTGTCCTGGAAACAAAACCATTTGTTGGCACAGGGGCAGACCCGGGTTCAACTCCAAGAGCGCACCAACAAGCCCTAACTACTGGCCCTTTTAGCAGCACCTGTAAAGTATATGCAGTCTCACCTGAAGCATTTATGAGGGGGTTGCATGACATAGATGTCTACAACCAAATGGAATATCAAGTGGATCTAACTCAAGGAAAACACAACATTCATATATCACTTATCAAATTAGATCTATTACGCACATCTACTTATCAGATCTAAAGTAGTAATGCAATCACAGTATATCAATGATAGACACAAAGTACCAATCACACACAACACAAAATATATGTGGTTCACCCTCTCCCTAGGGCTACGTCCACATAAATATTCTATAATATATTAAGGTAAAGCATATAGTTCTTATCTGCGCTCTGATCTAGCAAATCTTCTCTCTTCTCCTCTCTTTCTCTCCCCTCCCTGCGCACCCAGCTGCAGGGTTGATCTTCGCACCTAGCTGAAGATCTTACAATACCAGAAGGCTCTTGTACTCAACACTTCTCTCTCACACAATACTCTTCTCTCATCCAACTCAATAGCAACAACAACAATAAAAATATTATCGTACCAACCCAAACTACCATCCCAAACTAGGCCCTCATGACCTCTATTTATACATTACAATAGCTCACTGATAGCCTTAGGCCAAAACCTAGGTGTCCAAAACCCTAGATACCAAAACCCTAGGTGTCTAAAACCCTAGGTAAACTTGACCCATATTTTCAGTGCTTCTCCAGCCTATCTTTCCTTTCTTCTTGCACGGTGCTCCAAAGCATCCAATGGTGGATTTTTCTTCTTGTTGACCTATCCACGATCCTTCTTCCTTGCTTATTTGTCATCCCCGATCTCCTTGTCCAATGGCTTTCTTCCTCGGGCTTCGCTCTATCTTTTCTTCTCTTTTTTTCACTTTGACCCAATAACAATCATTGTGTCTTCCATGTAGTTCACATTCTCCCTTTTCTTCCTTGATCTTCGCATACTTCCATAACCAAGGGCCAACACATAAACATTTTGAAAAAATTTCAATGTTTGTCCCATTCATAGGTCACTGTTACCCATCATTTCTAGCGCTAATATAATGTCTTTTAGTTGTTTCTTTTAAATTCGACCGATACACATGTCCCCACATATAGTACTACAAGGCCATGCAATAATGTCGATAAATAAGTACTTGATTAATCACACAAGCTCCAATATCAATTATTTCTTGTCTTTTTTTTTTCTCTCATCTAAGTACTTTTTTGCTCCATAAAGAATATTAGTACAAAATCATTATTTAAATACAAAATCTCACCTACCTCCTTATTATTTCCACGACAAAAATACTGGGCCTAATTGGCATGATGTTGGTTTTGAATGACATAAATGATGAATATAAAGAGCATGACCATGACAATGGGTATTTTGGGAGTTCCATGCATCACATTAATCTGAGAAAATTCAAATGGAATGAGGATGCCATTGGTTGATATATAGAGTGGGTGTGTGAGTGATATTTGAGTATGGAAACCCTCCCATATCGTCAAGGAATACAAATAGTATATCCATGTCAAATTTCAATGCATACAAAAACATTTTGAAAAAAATTCAACGTTTGCCCCATTCACAGGTCACTATTGCCCATCATGTCTATCCCTAGTACAATGCCTTTTATCCGTTTCCTTTAAAATTTGACAAAGACACACATCCCTGCATCTAAGGGAATGCAATAAAGTCAATAAAGAAGTACTTGATTAATCACACAAGCTTCAATATTAGTTATTTCATTTTTTTTTTCTCTCATCTAAGTACTTTTTTGCTCCATAAAGAATATTAGTACGAAATAATTATTTAAATATGAAATCTCATCTACCACCTTCTTCTTTCCATGGCTAAAATCATGGCCTAATTGGCATGATTTTGGTTTTGAATGACACATACGATGAATATAAATATCACGACCATGACAATGGGTATGTTGGGAGTTCCATGCATCACATTAATTTGAGAAAATTAAAATGAAATGAGGACGAGATCACATAATTGTTACGAGGAAAATCACTCTATGGCATGGGGTAAACCACAACAAACATAAATGACTACAAATCTAATCCAAAGTATGCTATATAAACAAATATTATAACAAGACAAGATAAAGAGCCTACCTCGTCCAGACGTTCGATGAAGTCCACCATTGAGCACTTGGCTCAAAGAAATAAACCTACAAATTGTCCTCAAAAACCAACATACACAAGTATATGGTGATGATATATAAAGTTATCACATATAATAGAATAATCCATCAATATTCGTAACAAATATGCCCATGGAATAATAATTCAAACATTTGCAAGACATTAATTGGATGAGAAAAGAGTATTTATATTAAAATGTAATCAACAGAAGTGTATGAATGACAAACTTCCATGTCGGTACATTCGAAACCAAGAAACTAAGTCCCTTCCAGCTGGGCCTCCACCACTTCAATCCTCCACCAAAGGAAATCTAATATAAGAGAGACAATGAAGTTCTCCATCAAATAGGGAAGAGATTGGGGGCTGAACAATATGTTCAGACTTAAAAGGACAAAGGGATGCAGACTCAATATGAAGTAAATAATTTCTCCAAAGTAACTTTGCTCTCAAAGTTGAATTATTCTCTTCTTCTCCACAGATTGGATATGGCCCATTTATATCCTTCAAATGGAACTGGACAGTCGAATCATAACGTTTCCAGTATATGGAAGGTCAAGGATCATGGATCTCATGACGTGACATGGAAACCTGACACCATTTTTTAATTTTGGGCACAAAACCTGATGTACATGGGTTTTAATGGTGCAACCTACATATACGCATGTTGTATAGTTGTTAGGGCATGTATATGTGGAAAAATGCAATTTTTAGCTCTGGGAACTGCAAAAAGGGACTTCAAGTCTGGATAGGGAAATGGAAATGCCTTCTTAGCAAGTTGCATGGGGTGAGGAAAATCTTGCTATAACATATGCCCCCTAATGTGTGAGGTCAGAGGAGTATCTACGATGACCGAAATACATTATAATTCCCAGAAGTGGAGTAATGGATGTTGGGTATGTGTTATATTCTTTGCATGTGTGTGTGTGGGCACGTCAGATTCGACAACTGCATTTTGTATATTAATACTGGATTAAGGGATTAGTGTTTTGGTATCTACGGAATACCTAAAAACATTGTATATATATTGTATGGTGAATGGTGAAATTCAATATAATGAATATAAGAAAGGTTTTCCCAGTTGAGGGTTTCCAGTATAAATCTCTATGTACTATGTGAATGAGCCACTGATTAAATTATGTTTTGCTTAAGAATCTATATGCATTGCTTAACTTCATAGGTTTAAAACTTACATGTGGTATCAGAGCTCATTTTTTGCTTTAGAGGGACGCCTTTGTTGTTGAGGATTTGGCTCGGTCTTGATAGATCAAGTTTGTCTTGGGTCTTGTTGACGGGCGAAACAGTCCATCCGTCAACTGGGAGAGTGGAACCGGTCCGGGGTTGTCTAAATAACCCAAGTCGTTTGGTATGGACCACCCTGACGAGTTTAACGGCTCCGTTGGCCGCTCTGAGGTCTCGTAAGGAAACCAAAGAGAAAGTGATCTGAGCTAAATAATCTAAACTAAGGAAACTAGAAACTAATAAAAACAAACTAAAATAAACTAATCTAACTAAATAAAAGAAATCAAATTAAAATAGAGGAAACTAGAAACTAATAAAAACAAACTTAACTTAACTATACTAATCTAACTATAAACTACTAACTACAAAATACTAACTATGATTATAATAACTCAAATCAACTACTTAATTATCAGTTATGATCATTCCTTA
>ML779927.1:293126-303319 GCA_009831015.1 Picea engelmannii | reverse complement strand
AGGTTTCATTAGTTTGAATGCTCGACGAGACCGAAATCAACTCCATGCGTGCGAAGGTGGTGGGATTACCATCGCCACGCATTGCATTAATGACCTGTACAGAGCTGTTGAAACCATAATCATTTAAACAACTGGATCGATCAACCAACAGGTGAATCATCACCTCTACGTGCCATTCATTGGAGTGAGAATCAACACCTCATATGATAATAATGTGCCAAGTGTTAAGTTTTAAACAAGCACAGTACCAGCATTAACTATTGATCCAATTTGCCAATTCCATCATTCAATCAATCGCTCAAACACAGGGTTTACATAGCTCGGGACTTATGAAACATTCAACGTATAATCCAACTTTGCAAACATAGTATGTTAAGTATCGATTTGTAAAGTCGAATATGATTAATTCATGCGCCTTGAACCATTGCTATCATACCTTAGAAACTTGTCCATGTATTCGATGCATATGGTAATGTTTTCATTCCAATCTTTTGAGAACAATATGATAAAAAAATTTCATATAATAACTGAGTGAGAATCCATAATAAGGAGAAAAAGCAATAAGACCAAATCCATTACAATTTTCATAAGATCGAAACAAGACCAATAACTTTTATGCCCAAAGGTTTAACAATCAAATATATCCAAATGTGTAAGCAAAATAAGATAATGCTCAAGAACATAAGTTCGAGACAACCTTTAGCAGTCATGTGATAAACCAGTGATTAAGCGTCTTTCAGTAAAACAACCAAAAATGATGACAATCTAAGCAACGAAAGAAGTGTTTTCACACTTGCAGTTGTGAAAACTGAAACGAAATTAAATCGTAATTGTCGCACAAAATGAGACGAATGTCTAAAATCAAAATGCAACAATGATTTGTCGTAATACGACTAGGTGTAGGCAGCTTTTTGAGAGTAATAAAAAAAAAATGGGTTGGCTGCCAACAGGTCTGTGATAAAACTGGGTTTAGTGGGAGCTTTTGCAGTGGTGATTTGAGTGCAGAAAGAGGATTGGTGAGTTCTTTTAGAATCGAGATAGAGAAGTTCAACGGTAAAAACTTTGAGCTATGGAAGTTGAAGATGGAGGACCTTCTTGTAGACAAAGAACAATGGATTGCTATGGATCCTAGTACACAACCTACTGGTATGCAACCTACTTGCACATAGATGACTGGTACACAACCTACTAGTGCACAAACTACTAGTACACCACCTACTGGGATGTCAAAGGAATATTGGGAGAAGTTGGACAGAAGAGCAAGGAGTACTATTTGACTCTACTTGGCATATTCAGTGTTGTTGAATGTCTTAGGAGAATCTATAGCCAAGGAACTATGGGATAAGTTGTGGAATTTGTAACAATCAAAGTCCCTGGTAAACAAGTTGTTTCTTCGAAAGAAGCTGTATCATCTTAGGATGGAATATGGAGATTTTGTGACAGAATATCTAAATGCCTTTAATACTTTGGTAAGTCAACTTGGCTCTGTTAATATTATGATTGCAAAAGAAGATAAGTGTATTACTTTGTTATGTTCTTTTCCAGACTCTTGGGATAATCTAGTTGTAGCAATAGGTAGTACGACTCAATCTACATTGAAGTATGAGGATGTAGTTGCATCCTTGTTATCTAAAGAGATGTGCCGAAAAAGCATGGATGGTCACAACACAGATGCTTTATTTGTAAGAGAGCATAACCAAGATAGGAACCCTGGTAAGCCTTTAGGGTGGAGATCTAAATCTCCAGGTAGATCTAAGTCTCCAGGAAAACATTTGAGGAAATGTTGGAAGTGTGGTAAAACAGGGCATTATAAGAAATATTTCAAGTCTAAGAAGGTTGAAAAACCAAAGGGATCTAATAGTACCTCTTCCAAAGAGGCGAAAACCTCCACTTAAGAAGGAGGTGATGTTTACCTGTCATCTACAAGTACACATGCAAACTGTGATGTATGGTTGATCGACTCAGGTGCATCTTACCATATGACTCCTCACAGGGAGTGGTTCTATGAATATGAAAAATATGATGGTGGTGATGTATTCCTAGGAGATGACTTGACAACAAAAATCATGGGACGTGGAAGGGTTAAGTTGTTGCTAAAATATGGAAGGATTAGAACTCTCCCTAGGGTTCTCCACATTCCAAAACTTTCCAGGAGCCTAATATCTGTAAGCAAGTTGGATGATCCAGGAGTGGATACTATATTTGGAAAGAACACTTGCAAGATGGTACGAGGAGCAATGGTGTTGATGAGGGGAGTTCGGTGTGGAACTATGTACAAGTTATTGAGAAGCACTTATACTAATGGGTGTAACATTTATGTTGTCCTTGAGTAGAGAAATGAAGGAGACAAGACCAATACTGTCCCAGAAAAGAAGACCATGTTGTGGCATCAAAGACTGGGGCATATTGGAGAAAAGGGCCTTCGAACACTACAAGGTAAAGGTATGGTTTAAGGTATGTCTAATTGAACTCTGGATTTTGATTTCTATGAACAATGCATATATGGTAAACAAAATCGAGTAAGATTCCCATCTGGTGCTACAAGAGCAAAGGGGATCTTAGAGTTGATACACAGTGATGTGTTTGGACTTATTCCTGTTCCATCCCGAGGTAAATCTATGTATTATGTTTCATTCATATATGATTTTTCAAGGAACACATGGATTTATTTTCTTATAAAGAAATCTGAGGTATTTGATAAATTTAAAGAGTTTAAGGCTCTGGTAGAAAATCAGACATAGAAGAAAATAAAGGTATTGAGAACAGATAATGGTGGAGAATTCCACAGAAATGAATTCGAAGAATTCTGTAAGAAGTGTGGTATAGAAAGGTAGAATACTACTCCATACACTCCTCAAAAAAATGGAGTTGCAGAAAGGATGAACAGGACACCGATGGAAAAAGAAAGGAGCATGCTCTGCGGTGCCAGGTTAGGACAAGAATTCTGGGCAGAGGCAGTGGGTACAACATTTTACCTAGTCAATCGATCACCTTCATCAACATTGGATGATAAAAATCCACATGAGGTATGGTCTGGAAATAAACCCTCTCTTCAACATCTTAGAGTGTTTGGTTGTGATGCTTATGTACATGTTCCAAAGGAAAATAGAAGCAAGCTGGACAAAAAGGATGAAAAGTGTATCTTTATTAGTTATAAAGTTGGTGTGAAAGGTTATAAGATTTGGAACCCAGAAACCAAGAAAACTGTTTACAGTTGAGATGTTGTTTTCCGAGAGGTAAAATATGTGTCCAAACATGAATTCCTACCAACGCAAGACGAACCTAAGAAAATAGAGCTAGAGTTGGGTGATGCAAAATCTGAATCATTTGAAGAAGAGGAAGCATAAGAATAAGAAGAAGAACATCATACCTCAGTATTGAGGAGATCAGTGAGAGATAGAAGGCAACCATAAAGGTATATTCCACCTGATTTTCATTCCAATTTTTCTTTATATATTACTGATGATGATCCCAAAACTCTCAGGGAAGCAGTGAATTCAGAGGATAGTAAACTTTGGAAGAAGGCCATGGTTGAAAAAATGGATGCCTTGGATAAGAATGAGGCATGGGATATAGTTGAGTTGCCATCTTGAAGAAAATTGGTTGGTAGAAAATGGTTGTTCAAGAAGAAGTTTAATGCACAAGGTAAAGTGGAGAAATACAAAGCTCGGTTAGTAGAAAAAGGTTATTCCCAGGTAGAGGGAATTGACTTTGGTGATATTTTTTCTCCTATTGCTAAGTTAACTTCTATTAGATTTCTTTTATCTATTGTTGTTGCTTTTGATCTTGAAGTGGAACAAATGGATGTGAAGACAACATTCCTACATGGAGATATGGAAGAAGAAATATACATGAAGCATCTAGAAGGATTTGTAGTGAAGGGAAATAAAGAGCTGGTCTGTAATCTAAATAAGTCACTATATGGTCTGAAGCAATCACCTAGGATGTGGTACCAAAAGTTTAACACATACATCCTTGGATTGGGATTTGTAAGAAGCAAGGATGATCACTGTGTATATTCCAAGCAAGTTGGTAATCACTTCATTTATGTAGTGTTGTATGTTGATAACATGTTATTGGTAGGAAATATCATGGATGTTATCAAGGAGGTGAAATCACAGTTATCCTCCAAATTTGACATGAAGGATCTCGGTCCTGCTAACTTCATTCTGGGAATGGAGATTAAAAGAGATCGTGCAAACAAGAAACTTTGGTTGAATTAGAGAAAATATGTTGAGATGATGTTGCAGAGGTTTAATATGCATGGAAGTAAACCGTTCAAGGTTCCTATTCCTATAGGTGTAAAGTTATCTTTAGATAAGTGTCCCTAGACACGGGAAGAAGAAGAGGACATGTCCCATGTTTCATATGCCAATGCAATTGGTAGTTTGATGTATGAAATGGTCTGTACTAGACCAGACATTACACATGCAGTGGGATTTTTGAGCAAGTATATGTCAAAACTAGGGAAGGAGCATTGGACAACAGTAAAGAGGGTCTTTAGGTATCTTCGTGGCACTACCATTTATGGATTGTGCTACCAAGGAAGACCAGGATTGGACACAGTGGTGGACCTTCATGTATTTGTTGATGTAGACTGGGATGGAGATCTAGATCGAAAAATATATACAAGTGGGTATGTGTTTAACCTATTTGTAGGATCAATCAGTTGGATGAGAAAAAGACAGGTTGTAGTGGCACTCTCAACTACAGAAACTGAATACATGGAAACCACTCATGCAAGCAAGGAAGCAATATGGTTACAACTGTTTTTTTCAGGTATTGGGTTGGTACAACAAGAAGTGAGATTAGATTGTGACAGTCAGAGTGCAATATTCCTGGCAAAGAACCCAACTTATGATTCGAAGACAAAGCATACTGATGTTCAATATAACTTTGTGAGAGACATGGTTGAGGAAAAAAAGGTGTGGTTGGAAAATGTTGACACTTTGAAGAATGTTGTAGATTCATTGACAAAGTCTGTAAGCACATAAAATTTCTCCTGGTGTAGAGTAACAATGGGAATTGCTGCCCTAGATTGTTTACTATATAATATTGGGACCCTTGGATGCAAAGAAAACAACAAGTGGGAGAATGTTGGGTATGTGTTATATTCTTTGCATGTGTGTGTGTGGGCAAGTCAGATTCAAAAACTACGTCTGACGATTCCTTGTATTAGTGCCCTATTTGTGTTGTGTTCTCTAGGCACTTTCCTAGGGGGGGGGGCAGGTATGCTCCCCCTAGTTACGCGCAATGCTCCATTTTTTTTTGGGTAGTTTTTGCTATTTTTAGCGGTTTTGTAAATTAATACCGGATTCAGCGATTAGGGTTTTGGTATCTATGGAATACCTAAAAACATTGTATATATATTGTATGGTGAATGGTGAAATTTGATATAATGAATATAAGAAAGGTTTTATCGGTTGAGGGTTTTCGGTATAAATCTCTGTGTACTATGTGAATGAGCCATTTATTAAATTTTGTTTTTCTTAAGAATCTATATGCATTGCTTTACTTCACAGGTTTAAAACTTACAATGGAGACCCAACTGAATGAACTAGTTTCTCATAAGAATATCACATTCCAAAATGACTTTGTACAGATGGATGCCAATTTGAATTACACTGCAGATCCATGTGGAAATATACCAAACAACTGTTCATGGCCATGAATAGGAAATACAAATGTGGATACATGCCATAGGATTTCATAGTAATGAACAAGGCCCAGTGAAAACCAATCTCAAAATCAATATGAAGATATCTGTATACAATGGAGTACAATCTGATCTCCCATGATCACTAAAGTCATATAGGTATTGGTCCAATGAATGATAACAACAACTCAGGAAAGTCGTGACTATGAACTGATGTCTTCAAGTCTTCTACATGACCCAACAAGGGTGCAAGTCTACATCACATGAATAAAGGAGTTGAGTTTAAACATAATGAGACTTTGTTTGATTACCGGTCATTAAGGTATACTGTTAACAAATGTGAGACAACCTACCGACAATGAAAGTAGGTATCAAGGCACCGAGTACATTCTTACAAGTGTGAATAAAGGTGTTGAGTTTGAACACTTGAAGAATGCATCGATCAGGAGACATTGATTTATTCCCAACTGTCGATGGAGAGAGAATATGCCACTGATGACTTCAAGCCTCTAGGTACTCATAGGAATCTAGGTCTTGTTTCCATAATAGATGGGCTGGAGTCGATTGAAGGAGACCTACTGAAAGGAGAGCATTAAGGCATCTCTCATCAATCAACATAAGGTACAAATAAATATCTTTATTATTTGGAGGAACTTGGACGAAGAACATGTTCATGAACCAATGACCCTATGCATCTTTCGCATGCACCAGATGCAAGAAGTGCACGAAAAATATCCTCTAAATAACAATCAATAAGGAAAAATGACGACAAAGGCGAGGAAACCACCAATAAGGCTAATGGAATCCAAGACACTGCAAGAATCCAAATGTGTGAATATATTTCTTGCCATTGAACACAAGGGAACCCCCCCAGTCAGCAACCAATGAGGAGATGTTGACTGTTGGGTTCAAGGTTACCTACCCATAAGGAAAGTAGGACCAGGGTGCATGGTAGGACTCCAACTTCTTGAAATTCTAAGACACACTGAGGGTATGGTCGACATAGAAAGTAAAGAGTTCTAAGAAATGGCTGACACAGGCTGATAAACATCCTTTGAATAAGAGCATGAGACATATGGATGATCTGGCAACATAGACTTAATGATGAAACTTTGTGATGTAGGAGGCACCAATCAAACTCTCCATAGGGACTGGAAGAGTAACCAGTCAGGGGAGTAAACTCTAAGTAACGAGCTCAACTTCCTAAGGTCATGCTAAACCCAAAATTTTGATGACAAGTGGACTCAAAATTTTGTGCTCTGTTCAAAGGAGACATGAATGCTGCCAACATGAGATAATATTCTTTTCTTGCCCGTCTTTTTTTGTTTTTTAATAGGCAAATGAATGCTATGATATAGAGGAGGAAACAAGTGTCATGAGTAAGCAAATGGTTCCAATAGTGGAACATACCGATGCTCAATGCAAGGAGGTTCATGCAAGATATGGACACTTGGGGGAATGTTTCATCTTGGGGTATAGGGTGTCAATTTTCAAAGGATATAAACAAGGCTCTGCTTGGATGATGATGAAAAATGCTGAGGTGATAGGATTATAATGCGAAAGTGAGAACTGATAATAGGCTCAATACTGCAAGCAAGAGAATGAGATGCAATTACAACTTAACTCCAAAAAATGTCCTTTTTCATAAATTTAGTCTACTTGGTTTGAAAAAAGGGTTAAACTTATACCAAATAGACGTCCTTTCAAATCCAATTTATGAGTGTGAAAGAGACAAGTTCACTCGACAATCTTTTCTCTTTTTTGAGAGAGTTTGAAAAGAGCTTAAACCAGACTCGTTGGGATTCCCATAGGTATAGGTCAATATGCTTATGAGTAAGAAATGAGGTTCAAACGCAAATTCATATGTTAGCTATAAGGGACTCCTGGTCCTACGGAAAAAATCTCTGCATGGGCATCGAATGACATAGATGTTCTAAATAGGGCACCCACGTTTGGTAAGTCTCTACCATTCAATAACGACACTTCCAGTTGAAGAAGAAGGTTATGTGTTGCTAATAAATGGGTTCATACCTAAGGCATATGAATTGCAGTTATAAGATAATGCAAGTGTGAAAAACAAAGTAATGACCTATCCTATATGCTGGTCAATGAAAATACCTTCTAAAGTCACTAACAAATGACCTGACGCTATAAACCGCAAGAATCCCTAGATAAAACCACCAAAACCAACTCCATCCATTTCATTATTAGTCCACTAGGAAAAAATATTTAGCAAAAACTATGTAAAGTGGGTAATGTTTTTCTATAAATAGTAAAAAATAACCAATTTACCATATCATTTGTATTTTTTACCCAAATAGTGCATTTTGGACCAAATTTCTCCCGATATTAAACTACCGATTCTGGTAGCTATGAGTGATGGAATTGACATCTATCTAGGCCAAGTAAGTCTTCTTTCCATTCTCTTCATTTATATTGGTTTAAAATTTTCATTTAGGCTTAACTTCTTGAGTATTTTAAGGCATAAATTAGAAACTAGGGTGTATGCAGGCTATAATTCATTGGGTCACGTATACGCAACCCTATACACAATTATTATCAAAACAGACCGCGTATATGCAACCCTATACGCAATTGTGTAAGCTGCAGCTCCGTGCGTTGAATTTTTAAAATGGTATTGACTCAAAAATTGATTTTAAACTTTGAAGTATGGTGCTAGCATGGAGAGAAAGAGAGCATGAAGAGGTTGATGCTGTAGTAGAAAGAGATCCAGGGGCCCAAATGGAATTAAGAAGATGTGGGCTATATAAATTTTAGGCTCTCAAAGGCATGAGGGGTCAAGTGAGACTGCTCCAGATGATGGTGAACTACTGGTATCCAGATACAGAGGTCTTCAACCTCGATGAGAAACCATTGAGGATTGAATTCGAGGACATATACTTATTGATAGGATTGTCACGTCGGGGTGAGGTGGTGAACCTCAAAGCCCCGAGAGCTAGGAGTGGTATGAATATAGAGGACTACATAGCCATTCATTGTGTTGTGGGGACAAAGAAGGTAGGGAGCCAAATCCCAATTAGAGCGATCAAAAACCTGAGTCTCAAGATCATTGTCCTATTGTTGACATGGATCATAGGGTCAACCTTGTTGCATCAAGCATCAAGTCCACTTATGTTCTACTCGGTGGAGTGGTTGCAACCCACGGTTTACGACTGATGCACCTTACTGCTAGATGACATGAAGATAAAGCTAGAAGAATTCAAACAAGGTAGAAAGAGGAACTTCAGGTTTGCATCTAGAAAGAGGGTCCTAGGCTTGGGCCCTAGATTTGAGATTGTTCTGCATGCAATTTGTGATCCAACCATGGCATGATGGACCGAGGTGATGAGGCAGTTGGGGGGTGGTAGGTTACCAATGTCCTAAAATGACGGGTTTTTCTTCTGGTGGTGTTGACATGTGATAGCTCTGGATGAATACCCATATGCATGGATCAACTTCATATGATATCCAAACATGCCATTACCACCAGGTTCTTCCTACAGAGACATAGGTATGAAAAAGTTTTTTGAATATTTTATTTTTTTTTGTATTTTTGTAGAGGAAAAACAAAATTTTTTTTGGATGATGTCAAGTACTAACTCAAATATGTATTGTTAATTTGATGTGGGTCCACGTAGGCTATAAAGACTCCCACTAAATCAGCGGAGACATCGAGGGGATGAGCCAGCAGGAGGAGACACTGAGAGAGTGCTTCAAAACATGCAAGGCAACCTGTCTCATTTGACACAAAGAATTCCCATGGTTCAAGTAGAGGATTTGTTGGAGGCGATGCAACGACAGGTGGTAGGTGTGCCCCGTGCTTGGGTACGGCTCTTTCGGCATATCACAAACACCGTACTATGTTATCATGACACACATCCAGCATCATAGGCGTAGATGTCATGGTTATTGTATTGATCGACCGTATATGTATTTTGAGGGTGTGAACCCCAATTTTGTACTATGACACCATATTTTTGGAGAGATGAAATATAAAAACAATTGGTCTTCGAATTTACTTATATTACAATGTGTGTATTGGTGAATGCATTTTCTTTGCTTTAGTTATGTGACAAATGCCTATCTAAAACATAATTAGCGTATGCATTAGATAAATAATTAGAAGTTCTAGGTATGTGATGATAAGTAATAAAATCAAAATGTTGTTTCAAAAGTCGTACCTGTAGGAACCGTCAGAGTAGAGTAGGGTCTTGCACATGATAACTATCGTTCAACTAACATACTACTAACTGGGAGTCTAGGAAAACTTCTAAAGAATGAATACCATGTGAAATGGCATCGTGTAAAAGCTCTATAATGGTGCTATATTCGGCCACATTATTCGTTGATGGCCCTAGAAAAATTCCATTCGAAGACACCATTTGGCCCTCGGATGAGTAAACAATCCAAGCGATAGAAACCAAGTTCTGTGTATAATGCCTAGCACCGTCTGCGAATACTAAGTAAATTAACAACTCTGTTGACATCTACCAACCAAGGGAAAACTTGATAAGCAAGCCAATGACACAAAGGAAAA
>ML779927.1:229727-278019 GCA_009831015.1 Picea engelmannii | reverse complement strand
ATATTTACTTCTTATCAACCATGAAAAAACAATAATGAGTCATATTTACATCAAACAATATTGGGTCCATTACCCAAACCTTTGTGCTATGGGGCTTTCTTCAAGGGTTGACATCAATGACAACCAACCTTAATCAACAATATGTACACTAAAATACATTAGTATACAAAGAGTTACGCCTAATCTTGGGACTAAAGCGTAATATATTTTCAAGTAGAGCCCATTTTTGGGCTCAACCAACACATTCCCTTCATAATCTTCTAATTTGTAGGCTCCTTTTTCTAAGACACATCACACAATATAAGGACCGTGCCACATGGGATTGAACTTGCTTGCCGCTAGTCGTTCTTTGGCTTGGTCATACAAGAGGACAAAGTCACCCTCAACGTATTATCGAGGACAGATATAATTATAATATTGGACCTTGACACATCATTTATTCACTTCGATAACCGTAGAGGCATCTCGACACTGCTCATATAGGATATCTAGGTGTACGAGGCATTCTTCGAGCTCATAAGTGTCAGGTAGGATCTTATCTGCCAATCTAAGAGAAGGGATTTCACATTCAATAGGAATAATTGACTCCACACCGTGTAATAACTAAAATGGAGAAAACTAGTGGAGGTCTTAATTGAGGTTCGATATGCCCAAAGCACAGGGTAAAGCATGATATGCTAGTTAGATTTGCTCTGGATGACATTTTTCTGCAAAATTGTCTTGAGAGACTTGTTCATAGCCTCTACTTGTCATTTTCCTGTGGGTAATAAGGGGAAGAATGACCATGTTTAAACCCCAGTTTCGATGCTAATTATTTCATCATGTCATTCTGAAAGTGACTTCCATGATCAATGACAATCTCACTCGAGATTCCGAACCTAGCTATAATTTGATTGAACACAAAAAATGTGATAGTATTACCATTGGATTTAATTGTATGCATGGCCTTGGCCCACTTACTA
The DNA here is from genome assembly GCA_009831015.1 of Picea engelmannii. NCBI lineage: Eukaryota > Viridiplantae > Streptophyta > Pinopsida > Pinales > Pinaceae > Picea > Picea engelmannii. Next base: position 277,057 of record ML779927.1, on the reverse strand, counting down.
AAGTAGTTTATGGCCACGATAATGTGTTGATGCCCCCCATTTGAAGTTGGGTTTCAATCCACAAAATCCACCCCCCACTTGGTGAAGGGACCAACGGTGATGACCGGGTGAAGAGGGGTTGGATGAGAGTGCATCTTTCGAGTGAACACCTAGCAAGGGTGACACTTCTTGACTGCTTATACACAATCTTTAAAAATAGACGACCAAAAATAACTAGCTCGCAAAATCTTCTGGGCTGTCGCAAGCCTGGATAGATGACCACCACAAGCCCCAGTGTGAAAGTCATTAAGAACAGACTCAGCCTCTTCGTGAGTCAAACAACGATGCAAGATATTATCTATGCCTCGGTGATACAAAGTGTTGCCAATGATAAGGTAGTTCTTAGCTTGATATCTTATACATCGTTGATCATCTCTCGAAAGATGCTGACAAAACTTCAAGGTTTGAAGATAGATAAAAATGTATCCATACCAGGGGTCCAATGATGAGATAAGGAAAATGTGCTCATTCGTAAATGAATCGACATGAATAATTTCCTCATCTAACCGAGGGAATTCTGATATTAACTTGGAAAAAACTAGTGATTTCTTGGATTTTGCCGAAGAAAAATCGAGGTCAAAATCTTGCAAGATGACAATATATTTATTATATTCCCCCCGTATGATATGCCTAGTAAAGACATATTGAAATGGGTTGACATCAACAATTGGTAGTTTTGTAAAGCAATATATAGTGTCGTAATCATTGAACTGTGTGAACAACAACAAAATCTAGCTTCTAAACATGAGAATACTTGAGTTCAAGGTCGAATAAGATAGTAAACAACATGCTCATGGATCTCATCATCCTCTTGAACTAAAACCATACCAACCGTCCCTTTGGACGCGGTTATATAAATAAAGTAATCTATACTATAGTCTGATGGTTTCAACAGAGACATCGATACCAAGGCTTTCTTTAGAGCATCGAAGGACTCTTGGGCTCGCTCATCCCATAGAAATAGAGTTTCCTTCAAGAGATGCATGAAACCCTTAGTAATATTGGCATAGTTTACTATAAACCGATGTAAGAAGTTAGTTTTCCCCTGTAAACCTTGAAGCTGATGAATGTTGCGTGAGGAAAGCAATTGAAGTATTTCCTCAGCCTTTAAATGATCCACCATGATCCCAGAATCATAAACTAAGAATCCTAACAGATGACCCAGCCTAACACAAAAGATGCACTTATGAGGGTTCAAATGGATGTGATAATAGCGACATCTTTCAAAAACTAGTCAAAGGTGGGTAGAGTGATCCACTCTCTTGCGAGAGTGAGCAATGAGATCATCAAGGTAAGCTTCAACTATATTCTTGATATCATGAAAAGAGAAAGTCATGGCTCATTGGAAGGTTGCTCCGACATTTTTAAGGCTGAAAGGAATTTTTCGGTATGTGAATGTACCCCAAGGATAAATAAATTCCGTCTTATGTTGATTCTCAAGTTTAATCTGAATTTGGTTGTATCCTAAAAACCTGTCCATAAAGAAAAAACCTCACTTCCCACACACTCATCGAGAATATGATCAATGAAGGGTGTCGGGAAGTTGTATTTAGGACATGCCCTATTCAGGTATCGAAATTCCATGCATACATGGATGGTTCCTTGCTTCTTATTTACGGGAATGAGATTGGATACCCATTCAGCCAAGGGAATGAGGTATATAAAACAAACATTCAATAGTTTCTCCACCTCCATTGTGAGTGGGAAATCCCCCTATGGACTAACACTTAGGGTTTTATCATGCATGTAGAAAAGACCTAAAGATTCCTACTTTTTACCATCATCCCAGACCTAATCCCCATTATTCTTAAGCAAATACACAGTTAAGAAGATCAAGTGAACATACCTTATTTTCAGCATTTGGTATTGATCCCTCTTCACGCTTGGTCGCTCTTTGACTGCAAATCTCCTCCCAAGGCTGACTTGCATTCACAAAAGACAAAAAAATAACTCCACATGCATTTTATCTACAGATTAATGGGTTAGAGATTTAATCAACATGTACACAATAAATAATGAAAACCTCATATGGTGGGACGAGAAAAGTACTTCTTTATTATTAACTTCACTAAAGCAACCTACAATGATGAAGCCGGCCACTGCTCCACGAATCTGGTCCTAGGCTCCTCTTTTACTGTGCACCAACTACTAACACCCTTGCTTCTCTTCTTCGTTGAAATCACAAAATGGTTGCAGAATCTTGGGCAAAGGGGAATATGAATTCAGGTAGAGTTTCTTTACTATGTTTTTCCTCCTCTCAAATGGGACCCCTATCCCTTATTTTATAGGCTAGAAGGAGATAGGTATTTATTCGAATGAATGGCCATGCATTGTCGAAAGGTTTAGTCAACTTTCCCAAAACTGTGTGTTCCGTCAGCAAATTTCCATTTTTTGTGCTTTTGTAGGTACACGCAGGTTGTAGTGGGTCAACTAGAGTGTACACGCGGGCTGTAGTGGAGCAGGGCATGTGGGCCTTTAAAAAGGGTGTTTTTAAGAAGAGTTGTTTAGTATTGTCTTGGAAAAGAAGGAATATGAGATGGCCTGATGTCAAGTAAGTATGTTTGGTGCAAATTAGGGTTATAACAGATGCCCCCTAATGTATGAGGTTAGAAGAGAATCTGATAGCCGAAATACATTATCAATCTTTATCAACGTACCAAACCAGTGAGCCCAAGGACCATAATTTGGGTGATGCCATCTACAAAAGAAAAATTGTCTCACCGAGGCGGGCATACCCAAGCTTGGGATGAAATAAAATCATGGCTACCAATCAAATACACTGTAGATCCATGTCATAGAACTAGATAAAGTTTAGTCGTGAGCAATACACAATGGATCTACATCTCAAAATAAAAAAGATATACATGTATAGTATCCATCTTCTAAAAGATGATAAGGCCTGATGGCCGGAGATGAGGTCTTTAGAGATTGAGAAACAACTTCAAAATCTTCCAAACTCAGGTAGGAGTGTAATATGAGTGTACAACTTCACTACCCAGAGGTCTTCGACAACTTGTCGAGCATAGACTAGTGAATCTTGATGATCAGACTAAACGCTTCATTGATTTCGAATAAAGACTTGATTGGACTTTCGGGATGGCCGGGTATGAGGGTAAGAGACAAATTGCAGAGGGGTTGACTCAGGCTTTGTAAAAAATTCCCTTGGACAATAGCACGACAAATGATGAGACTCAAGTAGCATGGTATTGACATAAGTTCATGATGCAGGAGGCAATGCAAACTCTCCATATGTTTGGAAGAATAACCAAACGGAGGAGGACACAACTCTATGTAGCGAGAACAACTTCCTAAGGTCATATTAAATCCTAGATCTTGAAGAATAAACGAAAGGATGTGCTTTGTCGAAGGGAGACTCATTGTGCTACCAATAAAAATAAAATACTTTTCCCTTCCTCTTTTTGGGGTATATTTGATTTTTTTGTCTTTTTCAATAATTTTGGAAAGCTTGACAAAGAATAAAAGAATGCTATGTTACAAAGGAGGATCAAGTGTTGCAAAAATACTAGTTCCAAGTGCACAGAACATAGGGATGCTCAGGGCAAAGGGACATATGCAGGAAAGGGAAACTCGAAAAAAATCCTCCAGGGGCCAAAGGTGTCAAGATGCAGAGGCAAAGTGCTACAAGGCTTGCATATAAGGCATTCTTCAGATGGTTCATTTGAGAGAAACATGGAGCCAACATTAGGCCAAAGACACAGGTATGCAAATGCAGTTAACAAAACACATAATGGTAACGTCCTTCGATGTAATTTTAATGAGCCCGGAGAAGGTAAGCTCGGTGGTTTTTCATATTTAGAGAGTTTGAAAAAATGCAAAAGGAGACTCCGCTGGGGTACATTTTTCGAAGATAGTCTAGTCGGCTCGAAAAAGAGGTAAACTAGCACCGCCCAGACATCTATTCAAAACCATTTTAACGAGTGTGATAGAGACAAGATCACTCGACGATTTTTTCATTTTTAAGGAGTCTGAAAAAAGATTAACTATGGACTCTGTCAAGAATGTTCTTCTGGGCCATTTTAACAAGTGTGAATGAATAAGGTCACTCGACAATCTTTTCAATTTTAGGGAGTTTGAAAAGAGCTTAACTATGGATTCCATATGGGATGTTCTTCTGGACCATTTTAATGAGTGTGAAGGAACAAGGTCACTCGACGATCTTTTCAATTTTAAGGAGTCTGAAAAGAGCTTAACTATGGACTCTGTGGGGGTATATTTTTCATAGATTTAGTCCCTCAGGCTCGAAAAGGATTAAAATTATACCTGAGACTACTCTTATAGAGAAACGAGGTTCCTAGAGTGTACCTTTGTTCATACATTTGACCATCTGGACCGAAAAAGGGGTAAACTATCGTCGGACAGACGTTCCTTCAAATTTTAGTTTAATGAGCGTGAAGGGCAACAAGATCACTTGACAATATTTTTATTTTTAGAGGGTCTGAAAAGGGCTTAAAAGAAGACACGTGGGGGCTACAACTCATGTATGAAGCTGGTTTAGGTAGAACTCACTGCTAGGCTAAGACCAAGAGTCTCTTCGATAGTCAACTTGGAAAGTTTCCCAGAAGGGAAGAATACACAAACCACGGTGTAAGTCCTCCTGCGGTATAGAAACCATAGTCATGGATTCAAGGATAGACTCATCTGAAGGAAATTCAAAATCCAAGAAATCATGCAAACGAGGGTCGATAGTCCCAAAGGGTGAAGTAAACTGACCATACTCCATATGATGATGGAAGTTCTAGCCAGGAGTGTCAGAGTCTATCAGCGAAGAATCATGAGCACAAGGGCTCGAGGATATACAAACAACGAGATCAGACTCAAAAGGATACTCAATCCCACTTGGATCAAGAGAGGTAATCAAGGCTTCCCATGCCCCCATTGGATAAACCAATGGATCAATTGCTGAGACCAAGTCTTGAGAGGGAATACATGACTGCACTGGTTCCTTCTCAGAAGTAGGGATGATTTTAAGGATGGAAATTTATTTTAAAATGTAGAAACCTTGGTGAATATTACTAATCATTCATATTCCAACTATAAATTTTTGGGGATACTTTTGTAAAAATATTCAAATTTCTAAGGATTTTATATAGTTTATATAACATTTTGGCGATTTTTAGGGTAAAATAATTTTATCCTATATAATTTGGGTGAATCATTTTTAGAACAGCGAATATTCTTTTGGGAAAAACCATGGAAAATTAGCCCATGAGCGAAATTTAGCCCCTAAAATCATCCCTGCGAGTCAGAAGCAATTGGACACTGAGGATAAGACGCCACATAATTAACCCATGGCGAGGTGGAGTCTACACGAACACTAGGAACATATAAAGGGGAAGCTTGAACTAACGCTGAAGTAATATGGTGATTATCATATGTCAGCTGGTCAATAGTGACAATGCTTCTATTGTGAGGGAAATGCATCACCCAGAAGAGCGTAGATACCACAACGTTCATAGCATATACATAATCACGCCCGAGAAGCATGTTGAAATCTAATGGGCCTTGCACCACTATAACATCGACATGGACAATATTCCCACCTAATGAGATAGGAAATTGAGGAAGAACCCCCAAATATTCACTAGGACATTTGTGAAAAGCCAACAACTCATGTGAAGCAGACAAAAGCTCGGGATAACCCAAGAATTTCCAAACCAAGGAGGATCAAATACTTGTCGAGGCTCCTTCATCCACAATAAAACGATAAATGTTTGTCGAATTAACTTCAACCCTTATTTGAAAAGGGGCAAAAGAAGGAATATGAGGCTCAACAAGATCATTCCAATCAAAGGAAACCATCCTAGGGCTTGGAGGGGGTGTACTTGAAACGAGTGGAATGCCCCCTTGTTCTAAAAGTACTGAACTGGAAATGTTAAAAACATAGTCGGTAGACACTTCACTCCCCAAGAGAGGAGTGGGATCAACCGAAGACTGCATTGACATGACCACTTTCTCAACCAATGGCTACATAGGCTGAGAGACAACATGGTCTAAAGGAACCTCAACCCTCAAAAGAGGAGTGGGATTAGTCGATGACTGCATTGACATAATCAATTTCTCAACCAATGGTTGAATAGGATGAGAGACTACAAGGTCTAAAGGCACCTCACTCCCCAAAAGAGGAGTGGGATCATCCGATGACTGCATCAACATGACCACTTTCACAACCAAAGGCTACATAGGCTGAGAGACTACATGGTCTAAAGGAACCTCACTGCTCAAAAGAGGAGTGGGATCGGCCGATGACTGCATAGACATGATCTCTTTCTCAACCAATGGTTGAATGTACTGTGAGGAAACTTCAGAAGAATTAGAATCATAAGTTCTTGTAGACAGGGACCACAATATTTGTACCTATGGAATACAAGGGAACAAATGAGTAAGGTGATCTCCCTTGCAAATCTTACAAGGGAACTTAGGCTTACATCCTATCCATATAGGTTTCTCAACAGAATTGATGCCCCCAACATGACTAGCAGTGGTTGGTTTCACATCTCCAACATGACTTGCAGAGGCTGGTGATGGGTCGATAACTTGACTTACAGAGGCTACATACCTATTACCAGTATGACTAGTAGTGACTGGACTCTTTCCCCTAGTATGACTTGCAGAGGGTGGGTGACTTCCCCCAGCATAACTTGCAGAGGCTGGGTGATGGTATTCAACATGACTTGCAGAGGTTGTCGACCTATCTCCAACATGACTCGCTGAGGTTGGTGATTTCTTCTTCCTATTCTTCCTCTTTCTATTTCATTTAGACTTCCGGTTACTAGTAACTGTACTTTCACCAGAGGCGGGAGAAGACTTTGCTAATGAAGAAACATCAACAGGGTGCCCATGAATTAAGGTGCTTAACTGAGAAGCGTCAAGAGCATTCGGGACATTTGGAATGGTACCCAACCAAACCGGTAGTCCCACATTCAACCCATGAATGTACAAAGTGGCCATCAAAGGGAAACCAATGTTTCCGAAGAAAGTAAAAGTGCAAGAATCCCCTTGCGAAGGTGTTCCTTGGTTGGTATCGTCAAGAAATTTAGCCATGAAGATCTTATGCAGAGGTTCTCCCCTTGCGGGATTGTTCAAATCTGTAAAAGTCTCACACACTGACTTTGAAGAACCAATGTTATCAAAACAACGCCTATAAAGAGGAGGCTCCATGTTTCTAAGAGGAAGACTGAAAAGTCCTCTCAATTGGTGGAGTGGACGGTCTACCACCCTAGTTCAGAGACCCAAATCCACGACTGACTAACTCACTATGGAAAACTAGAGAGCACAAAGCACACACTAAAAGTTCCTAAAGGAAAATCAAGCAAACGACTAACTAGTTGAAAGAACAGTTACACCAACCAACACTAGAACAACTTATCGATGCAATTGCAACTCGAGTATGGAAGCACCCTCTGAGTATACTCTGCAAAGTGTGGCCCGATGTCTACCCTAGGTACTGTGGTATGCCCCTGCGGTCACCTGTGTAAGTCCCTAAAATAAAGGAAACTAGGTTGCCATCTCATGAACAATCACCAGGCGGGTATAGTCGACAGTCGGGTGGACTTGAATGAGCAGGGTATCAAGCCTGAAATCTATCAAGGGTATCGAAAGAAAGTGTTCCAGAAGTCGACTGAGGACCTCAAATGGATTCGAGACCCACAAAGCTCCATGGAAAATGTGATCAAAAAAATCCCAAGACAAGTCCTCTATATGCGTTCCCCACTATGCTTGGCCTGGCTTTGGAGGGGTTATCTCCGCTACCTTTCTGCACGTGACCTCGTGTTTAGCCCCTGTGTTAGAGGGGGGTCTCAGATAATTTCCATGTTATTGGACTTCTACACTCCTTAGCATAAAATCGTATGTTTTGTTTTATAGCCTTGAAGAGTTTCCTCTCCAACCTAATTCAAGGACCTAACCCTAAACTAGTTGATGTACCCTACAAACATAAAAGTCTAGTTATTTTTAATTAGCGTTATTTTTAAGGCTTGATTTACTCAAAAGGTGTGGTAGTGCAACCGATGTTGTTAAGAATCTTGCAGAAAAAATAAATGATAATAACACTAGCAAAGAAGGATTATCTTTCTTATTTTTCTTTTGAAATGCTTTTAAGATGAGAAGAAAACACAACACTATGCTAATTTATTTTTCCTTTTTCAAATAACAATGCAAGGAAAATGCCAAGAAAGAAAGAGAACTAACAAGATATTTTTTTTTTTTATATTTTCTTCCAATCAAAGCAGAAGTAACAAAATATTCTAAAAGAAACTGATGAATGCATGATTCATGAATGCACGATTCACGACTCATTTTTCTCAAAATTTCAAGCTAAAAATAAGTTAAAAAAGCTAAGAAACAAAATAAATCTTTTAATGAAAAAGAAATCTATGCTGGAGTCCAACCTAGGCTAAAAGTGCTATGACAGAGACTATAATCATACAAGAAAATCCCTAAAAAAATGACTCTTCACAGGAAAGAGGATGACTGCCTCTTCAAAAACATTTCTAGACAAACACGTGATTGTCACTTCAACAACCAGCATATGCATGTGGGTTGTCTAAGGGAAGGGCGTGTATGCACGTGAGCAAGCCCACTACAGGTCGCATGTGCCTATGTTTCTCTTCAAAAAAGAAAGACAAGCAACTAATCTCAGGCAGGGAGTACTGGTATTGAAAACCAGAACCCCTTAAAGGTGCAAAAAAAACTTACTTTGACGCAAAGAGGCAAGAAAAATATAGAAAAACAAAGATAATACTGAGGTTTTTACCTGACTATTGACTGTTCAATCAGAGACCTAGAAGGACCCATAATCCCCCTAATAAGGATCACTTCTGCAGGGGAGAGGATGATTGCCTCTTCCTGAGAAGGATTTCCTGGATTCTTAGACACACAACTAACACTTCATCAGTAGGCGTACATACGCGGGCTGACTAAAGGCAGGGCATGTGCATACGTGGGCTATCCCACAACAAGGTGTGTATGCCTCTTAATACTCTCAAAAACAGAAAATAAATAGTCTGGTAAGCAGAGCATGGAATATTGGTATTGAGAACCAGAATCCGTGAATACTCAGACTTCTTGCAGAATCTCAAAAAAGGATAAAAAACCAATTTCAAAATACCCAATAAAAAATCCCCAAAGAACCCTAGAGAGTCCCCAGCATGGTTTCCAATTCTGTTGTGAGTGGGAAATCCCCATATGGACTAGCACTTAGGGTTTTATCATGCATGCAAAACAGACCTAAAGATTCCTACTTTTTACCATCATCCCAAACCTAATCCCCATTATTCTTAAGAAAATACACATTTAAGAAGATTAAGTGAACATACCTTATTTTCGACGTTTGGTGTTGATCCCTCTTCACGCTTGGTCACTCTTTGACTGCAACTCTCCTCCCAAGGATGACCTGCATTCACAAAAGTCAAATAAATAACTCCACATGCATTTGATCTACAGATTAATGGGTTAGAGATTTAATCAACATGTACACAATAAACAATGAAAACCTCATATGGTGGGAAGGGAAAAGTACTTCTTTATTATTAACTTTACTAAAGGAACTTACAATGATGAAGCTGACCGCTGCTCTACGAATCTGGTCCTGGGCTCCTCTTTTACTGTGCACCAACTGCTAACACACTTGCTTCTCTTCTTCGTTGAAATCACAAAATGGTTGCAGAATCTTAGGCAAAGGGGAATATGAATTCGGGTAGAGTTTCTTTACTATGTTTTTCCTTCTCTCAAATGGGACCCCTATCCCTTCTTTTATAGGCCAGAAGGAGCTAGGTATTTAGTCGAATGACTGGACATGCACGGTAGAAAGGTTTAGTTAACTTACCCAAAACTGTGTGTTTCGTCAACAACTTTCCATTTTTCGTGCTTTTGTAGGTACACACGGGATGTAGTGGGTCAGACAGAGTGTACACGCAGGCTGTAGTGGAGTAGGGTGCATGGGCCTTTAAAAAGGGTGTTTTTAAGAAGATTTTTTTAGTACTGGCTTGGCAAAGAAGGCATATGAGATGACTTGATGTCAGGTAAGTATGTTTGGTGCAAATTAGGGTTGTCTTTAGGACATGCCTTATTCAGGTATCAAAATTCCATGCATACATGGATGGTTCCTTGATTCTTATTTACGAGAATGAGATTGGATACCCATTCAGTCAAGGGAATCGGGTAGATAAAACAAACATTCAATAGTTTCTCCACCTCTGCCTTAATAACAGGGGCCTTCCTGGGATTAAAAACTCTAAGTCGTTGCTGAACAAGATTAACATCCAGGTAGTTTTTAATCTCATGTTTGACAATTTGAGGGTTGATTCCTAGCATCTCTTCATATGACCAAGAAAATACATAACACAATTCTTTGAAGAGCTTGGTGTAGATATGAATTTATTCAGGAAAGAAATTTGCACCGATATATACATTTTCAACTTTACCAGGAATATGAGAGATATCGATCGTCAAGGTAGGAGAGATACTCGCCATATTTCCTTTGACATAAATTCCATGTGTATCAAATGGAACTATGGCATGACCGACTATCTCACTCAAGGTGGATCTAAAATCGTCTTGTTTGATCCTAATGAGCTCTGGGAGAAAGTAAGAGAGATGAAGAATACAATCCCATGGCCTATCAGAACCACTCATGGCCTCTAAAATCACTTCATCCGAAGGTAAAATGTCATTGAGGAAATCATGTGAGAAATACGATGAAGTGGCCCATATGGGTCGAAGAAAAAGATCCTCCTCATCCATCTGCGAGGAGACATGATATTGGTTGACAATAGAGTCGAGAAAAATCTGATACACTATCTCTTCCATCGAAAGTGGCATTGCTATTCCAATATGTGACCGAACTTTACAAGACATAGTCAGGGAAGCTAGGGCCCAAGGATCATTAAAATACAAAGTGCGGAAAGGAACAAACCTCATTGGCAAAGAAAACCTACTAGACATGGCATAGATATGATGAATTGGTGCAATGGAATCAAAGGTACCCATAAGGGAGGAATACATTTTGACACTAATATTCTTAGTTGCCGGTTGAGAATTGTCGATCACGGGGATCGATGGTCCAACTGATGCATTGGGGATAGCGTATGCAAAGGAAAATTGATCGATCATCACGATTTTCCCATCATGAGGAAAACATAAAGTATGAAAGACAGATGATACGAATGCAGTCATAGCATAAGTCCAATTACATCCTAGTAGTAAGTTATAGTCAAGGGGTGCATCAACCACCTCAACATCCACCTCCACTATCTTCCCACCTAGTTGGACCAGAAAGGCAGGAAGAATACTATGGGGATGGAAAGAACGACCATCAAATGCAGTCAAGATGGTCAGAGATTGATATAGAATTGGAAATTCAATGTCTTTCCAATAGGTTAGGGACATCACACATGTTTCAACGCCTTCATCAATAACAATACATTTGATGGTATACTTTGAGTAATCCACATGGATTTGAAAGGCCACGTGGTAAGGCAAGTGAGGCTTCACATTCGTGACATCAAAATTGATAACCTTATATCCATAAGGGTCTAGATATCCTAACATAGATAACAAGGCATTCCTCTATGAAGGACACGTCTGGATTACCTCCAGCGCTGACATTGCGCAAGGTGTTTGACCCAAATCCTCAACAATAGAGTAATTCTGGGTAGCTCTAGCATTAGGGTTGTAGGTAGAGCATTTGAGTACTCCTTTTGGAATACGAGGCAAAGGCTCTAGTTTTTCGATCTGTAAGTGTGTCTCCAGAGGAGGGGGAGAGTCTAGACCTGGAAAATCCTGTGAAGAATTGTAATCATGAGACTGAGTGGCTACATTGACCCGAGACTTAACCATATTGATTCATAGACAGTCATCGTCTTGCGCCGATGGTTTTTGACTTACACTCGCCACATTTCCAGCATTAGAGGAGCTCGAGGCCATGTGCTGATTATGTAGAAAAGGATTATTCAATACAACAGGTGATAGAGATAAAAGCCTCGCAACTTCCATGAGTTTGGGGCACAAGTGGGTAAGGTGATCATTAGTACAAATATTGCAAGGAAACTTCACCTTTCACCTTTCTTTATTTCCCTCACCAAGATTATTGTTCAATTTCTCATTGTTAATGTTGTCCTTGGGTTTATTATTAATCTTATTCCTCCCACCCTTACGATTGTTACCACTTCCTTTCCTTTTATTCCATCCTGGTTGATGGTTACCATTCGGGTTGTTCAACGATTGCACATAATGTACATCCACCAACTGAGTGGGAGTGGAGGACACAAATGAAGCTTTCCCTCCTACAAACTGTTTTAGAGATAACTCTTTCAACTGGCTTGTCACCAAGTCTATATATTTAACATTTGTGGATCCTACAATGCCATCAACATGAGGCCTAGGCTTTTTTCTAGGGTCGTAACTTGAATTCGATGCGTCAGGAATAATTTTGTATAACATATCAGACTGATCATATACACGATCTAACTGTTGGGCTTTAAAAATCTCTTCTTCCTTAGATGTAACTTTGGATGTAGAAACATCCTTCGAAATATAAGGCTGTAAATACTTAAGGAACCATTCCAATAGGAACTCTAGAGGAATGTAGGCCTTGATCAACCTCTTTTGTCTACGCCACTCTTGGATGTGATCTGAGATATGGGTGTCTTTGTCATGGAGGAAGGCCAAAAAACGTTTTATGCCGACATCGTAACAAACCAAAAACTGGAAGTGGTTAAGGAAGACTAAAACCATCTGATTAAAATTTTTGTATGCCCCCTCGATATCTCTACATACCATTTCACTGCGACCCCTGTGAGGGTGTGTTGAAAAAATATTAAACTAATAAAATCATCATTAAGGGAATTAGAAGAACACCAAAGATGGAAAGTAGTGATGTGATCATCAATATCCTCACCAGTATTCCCCTCGAATTTTGGAATATCCGAAGGAATCTTGGTGGGGACGGGGGGCTATGTCGAGTCATGATGCACATGGTCATTCATTAATCTTGACAAGTTTGGAAAATTGAGCGTGGCCAGAAAAGGGAGACAGAGTTGCAGCAGATGGCCCAAAGCTCCGGAGAAATATTGTTGTTGGGGAATCACAACCCATACAGGTTTCTGGTATGCACCATAGACCTGTCTGGGATTGTAAAACCCCCCTTTGAACTGATTCATAAAGGGTTGGTTGGGATCCATTCCAATAGGAATTTTATGATGAGGATTGTAAATATTTCCCCCGGCCAGAGTAGCTTCAGGTTGGGGGTTTCCCAAGGTGTGAAACTAACCTCCTCTAGGTGTGAATCCGGAGGATAGAGGTGGATTCATCGTGCCAAACGTGTTGGTCAAAATTGGTGTGGAGGAGGTAGGTGTAAATGATGGACCATAAGAAATAGCTTGTCCACCAGGTTGACTACTCCATCTAGGATCATTAAGACCAAGATTATACTCGGGGTGAAAAGGAGGTAGGATTCCAACCATAGGAGTCATTTGGGGAATATGAGCACCGCCAAACGAGAATGGAATATGCAGAGGAGCCATGCCCCCAAGTCCAATACTAGTATTCAAATTAGACACTAGAATGGAGGATGCAAATTGCGATGTGAAATTGGGAATACCATAAGAAAAAGGGCTAGAGGTCATAGGGATGGAATGAATATTGTAGCTTGATGAATGAAAAAGAGGCCCAAAAGGGTTCATGACTATAGGTTGAGTATTAACTATAGGCCTGGCATGATTGATGTTGGGAACCTCCGGCACTACAACCATGGTGTTTGAAGGTGTAGAAGGAGTACCATTAACTATAGTGGGTATGGAAGTTGAAGGAATCCCATTATCTTTCTGACTCGACTTATTACTCATACTTGTATGACCACAAGTTTGGTAGGTGGAGGTGTGTGTACCATGATTGATAACTTTATTACTTTTAGAAGGAAAAGACTCAAGATGTGCTGGTAACTAAAAAAATGGAGAGATCTGCGAGGAAGATGGTCTAGCTCCACGATGAATCAAGACTTGATATATAGAAACAAATCCTAAGGCCAACTAACAATCAAAGAGAACACCAAAATAAACAAAAGGCCAATATGCACACAAACAGGATAAAGTGGTTGAAAGGGGCCTCCCTCCCTAAAGTAGGTATGCCTCACCCAAGAGGGGCCTGTGACTCCTTGCAAAAGATCGAAGGTATCTGAATCAGTTATAAGGGCCCTCATGGGATTAACAACCAATCAATCAGATCCCCCCGGAGAGGTAATTCTCCATAAAGGCTGTGTGTTGTCCGACTCTTATGACCCAGGGTACATGTAAAATAACCCCTGCAAATAACAAATGTGGCTACCTATGTCAAGGAACTAATCCACCATGATATAACCAATGCACATGCGAACAATCGTAAGCCAGGTCCACCATATGGGTAGGGTAAAAAATCCCGAAATCTCGAAAGCACTGCCTCTCACGGAGGTAAAGGTACTAGAAAGAACCCCATATACGAATAGATCCACATTAATATCTCTGACGCTAATAAGGTATTAGAGGGAAATCTCCTCAACCAACTTCACATGACCTTGTGCTTAACTTCGGTGTGAGCGAACCCTCCTGAAGTCAATAATTATACAATGGATTTCACCACTCCCTTAGTCAGACACATATGTTGAGTTTTATATCCTTGGAGAAGTTTACTCACAAAATTCTATTCCAAGGCTCTAAGTATTAAGCTAGTTTGTGCAACCTGAAAAATAAAATTGTTTCTAATCAATTTTAAATTTATCAGCGTTACTTTTAGTGGCTTTGTTTACTCAAAAGGTGCGGTCATGAAACTTATGATGTTATGACTCAACAAGTAAAATAAATGAATATGAATATAATGCAAAGTCCTAACTTCAATTCTCAATAAATGATACGCTTTTCAAAATGAAACTTTCAATTCAATTTTGTAATTTCAAATAAGATGCAATCTTTCCATACATATACTAATATCAACGATAAGAACCCAAAATATCAAATGCCAACAATGCAAAATGTATATATTTTTTGTATTTTCAATATAAAAGAATGAAAATGCAAGGAATGAACAATAACTTGATATAAAGGCCCTACTGTATGTAAATAGAGACAAACTAAGTATAATATCAAGAAGCAAACAACCAACCCAATATGCAAGGAAAACCAATGAAAATTATGATGAGAAAGAAAAACCGCCCTAAAATTCAACCAAAGAAAGGTTTCCTATCACTCTGCAGGCAATTAATAGTCATGACAGAGACCTAAGAAGACTCAAAAATCATCAAAACTTACCTAGAAAACATCAAACTCAACAATCAAGCAAAAAAGGATGATGTACACGACTATTCAGGAAAAAACCATGTATATATGCTTCCTACAGAATGACAACTCGCGTATGTATGTGTCTGTCATGGAAAACCCACATATATGTATTGAAACATTTCCATGTTAAGGATAAGGCCAAGAAACTCATAATCAAAATGAAAATAGGTTGTCAAGCAATCATACGAGAAGAAACTCAAGATAACTGAGAGAAATCAAAGGAGAAAAACACTCCAAACCCCAAAAATAATATTCTCTCCCCAGTGGAGTCACCAATTCTGTTACGAAGAAAATCACTCTATGGCATGGGGTAAACCACAACAGATGGAAATGAATGCAGAAATCAACTCTAATCCCAAGTATGCTATATAAACAAATATGCTAACAAGACAAGATAAAGAGTCTACCTCATCCAGATGTTTGATGAAGTCCATTGTTGAGCACTTGAATCAAAGAAATACACCTGCACCTTCTCCTCAACAATGAAGATACACAAGCATATGGTGATAATATATAAAGTTAGCACATATAATAACATAGTCCATCAATATTCGTAACAAATATTCCCATGGAATAATAATTCAAATATTTGCAAGACATTAATTGGACGAGAAAATAGTATTTCTATTAAAATGTAATCAACATAAGTGTATGAATGACAAAATTCCATGTCATCATGTTCAAAATTGAGAAACTAAGTCCCTTCCAGCTAGGCCTCCACCACTTCAATCCTCCACCAAAGGAAACCTCATGTAAGAGATACAATGAGGTTCTCCATCAAATAGGGAAGATCTTGGGGGCTGAACAATGTGTTCAAACTTAAAAGGACAAAGGGATGTAGACTCAATATGAAGTGAATAATTTCTCTAGAGTAACTTTTCTCTCAAAGTTGAATTCTTCTCTTCTTCTCCACATCTTGGATATGTCCCATTTATAGCCTTCAAATGGAACTGAAGGGTCAAGTTGGAACGTTTCCAATATATGGAAGGTCAAGGATCATGGATCTCGTAGCATGACATGGAAACTCGACACCATTTTTTAATTTTGGGCACAAAACCTGATGTACGCGGGTTGTAATGGTGCAATCTATGTATATGCATGATGTATAGTTGTTAGGGCACATATATGTGGAAAATACAATTTTTATCTCTAGGGACTTCAAAAAGGGA
This sequence comes from Picea engelmannii, assembly GCA_009831015.1. Lineage (NCBI taxonomy): Eukaryota > Viridiplantae > Streptophyta > Pinopsida > Pinales > Pinaceae > Picea > Picea engelmannii. The sequence continues at coordinate 260,523 of ML779927.1, read as the reverse complement.
CTTCAAGTCTACATAGGGAAATGTAAAAGGCCTTCTGAGAAAGTTGCATGGGGTGAGGAAAATATTTCTATAACAATTACCTCTCACTTTATTCATTCTACCTTTCCCCAACATGTGGTCCCCTTCAAATTTTTAGATGGAGCACACATCCCAAATGAGATCCACTACATGCATAGTTGGCACTGCTAATTTAGGAAGATACCGATATACCATATATCCCTCCACCATGGAACCCTCATGATGTGCTCTTTGTCTAACCAAATCCTTTAATGATTTCAAGTGCCTCTCCACCATCCACATTGACCTTGTGTGTACAGGTCCACACATTTCAATCTCCTCAACTTGGTGTATGAGGTAATGTTCTTGTGCATTGAAAAATGTTGGAGGTAGATACTTTTGCATTTCACACATTAGCCGATGAATTTTTCTCTTCCAATACTTTATATCAATTTGATGGATTTCTTTCAATGACAACCATCTACAAATCATGATGCAAGAAAATAACATGTTTCAACAAAACATAATATATATTACATTACAAGTAAAACATATGTCATTAAGTACAACAACAAATTGACAAAACATTTTGCATATAAATCACAACTACTTACCTCATGTATTTTCCAAGATCATATATAACTTGTTTTACATTCTTGTCAAAGTCATTTGGGAGAGATAGAGGTAGAACATACTGTAACAATAAAAATGAATCGTTATTTGCTTCCAAAGTAGACAAACAAAAATATTAAAAAATGTATATGATCAATATATAAATATGTATACCAAAATTATTACCTTAATGAAGGTATGCCAATCATGTGTTTTAACCCCACCAAATTCACCTTTCTTCGTTAAATATTATTTATGTTTGAAGAAAAGCCTGTGGGAAATTTAATTCTTTGAAAGGCCTCTTTTACATCATTTCTTTGTTGCTATATTAATAACCATGTAAGGTTATTTCGGTCTCCGTCGCTATTTGATCGGATCACACTTTGCATTGCATGATTGGCTTCTTGAATGTCAGTACACATTTTGACAATTGTTTTCTTTATCCCTCCTACCATCTATGATTTGCCATAACGTTTCTGTCACATTCTTCCCGATATACATTGTATAAAAAAAATGAGCTATTTTTATCTCCTCATAGTAGGGAAACCTCATGAATTGAGTGGGATAACATTCCATTCCTTGTGGAATCCCATTATTAATACCTTCACGATGGAAGACTTAAGATAAAGCATGAAATACATCACAACAATAATTATCAAATATGGTAAAATAAATTCAATAATTAAAATAAAAATTCAAAAAAAATTACACATATGATACATAAAGAAATTGTGTACCTTGATGATTTCTGTTATATTCCAACCTCCATCAGTGAGGTGTCATTCTTCGTGTTTTTAATTCAGTTTCTTCTTTCCAATTGAAAATATGTTTTTTAGTAGTATGATACCTATGGTTCTTAGAGAGGAAGTGCCTATACTCATCAAACACCATCTTTCCTAAAATTTTTGAATGATGATACTTCATCTTGGGACCACAAACTGGACATGAAAACTTACCCTTCATTTGAATCCCTACAACGGATGTATTAATGTAAATTATACAATGGGATTATTTAAAAAACATGCATGTTATCTTTAAACAATTATATAGTATTAAATTGCAACAAAATGTTACATACAACAAAAATGTGTTAGTCCTGGGGCATCATGAATTGTCCATACAAGTATTCCACAAAATTGAAATTTCTTCTCCCCGATTGGCGTACAAATGGCATACATAGTGATGCTGACCCATAACTTTAGTAGCTCATCGATTAGAGGCTCGATATATACATTCATATATTTAACTTTGTACTTACCTAATTTTTTGAAATTACACATAATTAATACTGTGATATGTATATTATATAAGTAAATAAACATATAAAATATATTCTGCAAAAAAAGAGACAAATGAAAATGTTACATTTGAAAAATTAATGTAAACAAATACCTAGAACAATCATTGTCAACATTATGTGCTCCCTCTTTATTGGTATCCAAGGAGGAATATTATTGTTGATAACAAAAATAGGCCACACTGAGTAAATAAACCTAAGCTCTCCAAATGGATTAACACTGTTAACTGCCAATGAAAGCTTAACATTACGAGGTTCATCTTTGAATTCTTTCCATTTTCCCTCAATTTTCCTATATGCATAACCATTTGGAGGCATTCGAAGAACACCATCTCCAGTTATGTTCTGTGCATGGTAATCCATAAAATGTGCTATGCTTTTGCACCTGAACAATCGCTGCAAACGTGGAATTATGGGAAGATGACACATAAACTTTTGAGGAACCCTATTTGTTACTTGATCGGTTCAATATCTACTGATATGACATTGCATACATTATGTTTTCAACGCATGTTGTCCATAATATATAATATGATCATTAGGAAATGCATCTATAGTTTTATACTCCATTCCAATGTCTTTCATAATGGCATGTAAATATCGTATGTGCAAGGTAAAATATTTGACGATGGTAACATAAATTCACATAAAAATCTACAACATAAAAAATAACTAGTTAATATAAATAATATTAATCATAAATATTCCATTCTTATTTTACACATTAATTAACATTAAAAAAAAAGAAAAAAATTAACCTTTATGTATATGTGATGAAACATATTACATACCTTAAGATCTATGTCATACAAGTGTTCGGAAAATTATTTATAACCTTTAATTTAACCAACAACAATGAAGTGGAGAGAAGATTTTCTCTTGAGCCTTATAAAGTTGTTTATTTTCCTTTTCTATCAGAGGTTCATCATAAATACTATCACCGTCCCCATCCTCATCCATCTGAGAAAATAAGTCTTGGATCATTTGATTTTTCCCATCATATTGAACTACACTATTATTTTCATCTTCTTCCATGGGATCATTAACTTGATCTACATTATTTGTTTCATGTTCCTCAGTTTGTACAACATCATTTCTACTACTACTTGGTGAATTTTGCATAAAGTTAGGGGACAATTCTAACTTTATAATTACAAACAATCATGCAAAATTAGTGTGTATAACAAATATTAAAACACTATAAAATTTTATAAATACAATCAATATAAATACATATAATGAATATATATCTAATTACCATGAGACGATATTCATTCGATCCCCAGTCAATGTGACCATATCTCCTACAATGTCTTTAGTTGTAATTATTACAATTCTTATGGGACATGCAATACGACATTTTTTGCAAGGGAAATAACATTTACCGTCACCATTTTCACCCTCTTTACTTTTTTCCCCACCTCTAATATTTTTTGTCATTCTTCCCCACAAATAAAATGATGATTATGTTATAAAATTGAGTGGTGTAATAGAATATCTATTACATTTTTCTAACGCAATTGACATATAAAAATAAATCTATTTTTCGCTTGACAAGAACACCTTATACCTTTTCTGAACCATCGTCGTTATAGAAAAAATGTTGCAACATCTCTAAAATGCAACATATTTATTATTTTTTCCATCAAAATTCTGATGATAGTTGACCAAGTCAATGTTGACTTAGTCAAAAAGTGGGTGACCATTTGAAGAGAGCAACGACTAGCACTACTAGCGTCAGTAGTGAGACAAAACTAGAGATATCGCCGGTATTGAGATGAACATAGAGATATCATCGGTATTGAGAAGAAGATAGAGTAAGCATCATAATTGAGAAGAATCTAGAGTTTCCATATCAAGTTCAACGAATGCGGATAATATTGAAAAAAAATGAAAAATTTAAATATTTATCTTGTATTTTTCGACAGTACGACCAATTTTGTTTGTATCATCGGAAATAGTTCATTGGAGTTTTTTCAATATGTAGTAGTTATAAAAGAGTCCCAAGTGGGTGCGACCCCAAATATTCTAGACTCTATGGAGTTATGCTCACAATAATTCTCCCACCAATGTTTGACACGAGGGATAACCTTAAGTAGCGCAAAGGTGATCTTTTCCTTATTGGAAAAAATGTGGACATAAAAATAACCTTCTAATAGTTTTAACCACTTTTCCAAAGCATCCACATCTATTTGACCTTCAAATATAGGAATATAAAAATTAACGTGTACCTTGAAGGGGGTGGTGCCTCCAAAGTGGCTGCTTGATGAAAATGCATCTGTTGTTGTCGACAACCATTGAAGGATTTGGGAAAAATTATCCATCATCTCGTTCCTTTGTTTTGTGGGGAATTCCATGAGGAACAGTTTAATATGATATCCTTCTCTTTATTCTCTCTTTTCCTCTACCATGGGAGGTCTTTGGGGTCGACAAGGAAGGTCTTCCAAAGGTTTTACCAGTTCGAGTCCCAATTCCTTATACCATGACCTCATCAGGGACATGCAAAAATAAATATATAAAGAGAAGATCACTCTAATACCATTGATTCCAATTAATGAGGGAATGAAATGAAACACAAAAATAGGACATAAACACAAAGATACAATAATACTCAGATTTTATTAAAGAATTAAATATGCAGAGACTATAAAAGAAAATACATAGTGAAATGAACTCGCTAGAATGGTGGTAGCTTATCTCTGAGAAGAGATGTGGCAGATGTGTGCATTCCCAAGAATATGATTACAATTAGGCTCCAAAGGAATTTTTAACATAAGCATAAATGAGAAAACCCTAAATATCCAAAACCCTAACCCCGAGAGATGAAACACCAAAAGGTTTGTGGGCCCCAATGGGGGTAGTTGATACGTCAACTTCTTGAGGGAGTAACGTTTGCATACGATTTCTACTTGGGGTGCTCGGTACCTGATAAAAAAGGTCTAGCTAAGGAGTAAACATTCCATTTGTCCTAGAATATGCCTTTGTGTTCATACTATGTGTGTTCAAGCCAAAAAATCATCATTTAGGGCCTCAAAACAACCCCAAAAGTTTGGGACCCAAAAAACCGTAGAAAAACTGCCTAGATGGAAACTGTGCTTTGAGCTAGTGGAATAGGTGGGTGACCATCGATGTCGACCTGGATCATTGAGACCTTGTACAAGTGCTTCATATTCTGTAGTGTTATTTGTACAATGAAATTCCAATCTACAGGACAAAAAGTTGTGTTTACCCTTCACGTTAATAAATAAACATCCAGATCCAACTCCTTCTTGAGATCTTGATCCATCAAAGTATAAAGTCCAGATATCAAGGATATACTTCATTTCTGACAATTTTGTTTTATCTTTTTCTGTGTTTTAAATATCTTCTGTATAACTAAAATTTACACTATTTACAACTTTGGTTCCTACTACTGTTTTGAGAGAAATATTGTAACATCCCCATTTTTAAACCCCAAACTAGCGATGTATATTGTAAATGTAGTATATGACTAAGAGCCAAGTGATGTAATATGTAAATGATGTAAATTGAATATAATGAATGAAATGTATCACCAACTATAGACAAACACAGATGAATATTAGGGGGCTAATTATCCACAAGAGAGGGAAGGGGTCCAAGGGGGAGAGTTTTCCCATGTCTATTAAACCAAATCCCATTTCTTATTTCTTTATAAGTTATCCTTACCATGAAACTTCCATTAGTTGTTGAATGTTCTAGAGCCCAATCATTGAATTCATGTAAGAGGGTTGGTGTGAGATTAACTTCCCATAGTTATTGAGAGCACGGGGGTTGAGTAAAATCATCTTGGGGAAACTCGAGTGCAAGTCGAGCAAGAAACAGAAAGAGAGAAATTTCATATGGGTAGGAGACTAGAATTGCACATTCATGTTTTTTCATAGAGAGTAGTTTTAACATAGAGTTTTCTAACCAATAATGGAGTTATGAGTGTTGAAGCATGAAGGTAGTTGTTTGAAGCTGGGAATTCATGGATAAAGAGGCTGTGTGCTTAGGATTAATGTGTTGTTAAAATTTTTCTAAGGAAGCACATGTTTTGTTGTTGGGCGAATCCATGTTGCAGCTGTAGAATTTTCAAGGTCCTAGAAAGTAGAATTCCTATCCAACCTGTGATGGAAGACTTGGAGGGGAGTGGAAAGGCCTGATGGAATGTGAGTAGTGAAGGGGGATTCCATCCCTTGGGTTGTGTAGGTTGAGGGGAAGAGAGCTAGTAGACTAGAATTTTCTGTGAGAATTGATTGTTGAGAGGGGGACATTAACCAACCTTAGGGACCATCTTCTCGTATGGATTCATAGCCTTAGATTGAGGGTGGATTGCTGTTGAGATCTGGAACAACAAGCCTACGGTTGGGAGGAATGCCCATCCTTTTAGTAGGTGGAACATTTTATAAGATAAATGTTCCATTTGTTGTGTTTATTCATGTATAATGTTGATATTGTTGCTGTGCAATTTACTTTGAGTTATCTTGGTTAAATGCTACTTGCTTTGAGCATAATTATGCATTCAAATATCTATTTATGGGGTTGAATGTTGTTGTATGTTGCTTAGTTTCTATTGTGCACAGTTATAGTAGTTGCAATTACGTTTTTAAGTAGCATAGACAATTGCATGAGTTTAAATGTCATGTTGTGTTTTACTTCTGCATATAGATTTGGTATCAAAAATTTTAATTGGGTCATTTTAGCAAGGACGTGACCCGACTGGGGGATGGGTACATTACAAATATCATCTTGTAAAACAAATGTTGATCTTTGTGTTTTTGGGATTTCAGATGGCAAAGTGATAAAATTTCCAACATCCAAATCAAATGAATAATTCCCTAAAATAGGGAATTCAAAAGAAGAAGGTTTACTGATTACTTCCAAATTAGTAATTGTGTGTTTCATGCATTTTTCTTGATCAATTGTAATTTTGTTCGGTTTTCCATTTCAAGGTAACCATAAACAATCAGATGAAAAATAAACCTGTAAATTTTGTGACCAATCTCTACTTAGTAATAATCCATATGCTTCTAGAATGTCAACCAAAGCTATGTCAATGACTTGATGAAATTTATGGTTTGATGCTATTGGATCAATACATCTTTTAGTTCTTCAATTAATTTTACTTCATATATGTTGAGATGAATGATGTGGGTTGAACAATTGGTTGGGGTAGCATTCAACTTTTTGCATACATAATAAGACATAACATTTGATGATTCTCCATAATCCATTAAGAAATTACATAAATTTCGATTAAATATTTCAAAGGTAAACATAAAATGTGGAATCAATGACTTAGAGCTTTCTCTGTTGAGTGGAGTATTCATTACATTTTCCTTGTATTGATTCCATCTGTATTACTTCCAGATTTAGAAGAAATAAAAGGTTGATCATTTTCATCTCTTAGAGCATTCACAAGCAGCTTGGATTGCTGGGAAATATTTCCCATATCCATGATCAAAATATTTTCTTTAATTTTCTTAATATCTTCCACAACATTATACTCCATAGGTTCTTATTCAAGAGCTAAATCTTTTGGTAATCTAGTAAATATGGAAGTGGATCTATTGATAGGATCACGAGTCTAGGTCTTCTTTCAAATATATGTCTAAGGAACATTATTGTGTGGTTGGAGTATATGTCCTTTATTTTTGGTTTGAACTACCAAGGATTCTTCTAATTTTTCATCATATTCGGTTAGATTGACACCTGAAAACATGTCCCATAGAGACATTTCTCTCTCACTAGAATATTCATATGATTCTTCCTCCACATTTCCTTCTTCTTGTTCATTTGATTTTTTCACTTGAGCATAACCATCAATAGATCTATTAGCAACCAAATTCATAACATTGATCCATTGTGGGCATGTTTTCTCAGAGGGATTTTCCTGATGATAATTGTAATAATTATCCATGGTTATATCTACCAAGTTAATGTTTATATTTGTTGGGGATGGTCTGATAGATTTAGGAGGAAATCATATTTTAAAGAATGGCATATAAAGTCAAGTTTCCCTCTCCAGTATTTTTCTTCATATCAGCTATCTCATTAGATAACCTTTTAATCATTCTATGTAAACTCTCCATGTCTATAGAATCCTTTTCTTTACCTTGAATGATGGGTTTTGTTTGATTTCTTTTCAAGAGTATCCTTTTCTTAGGCGGTGTTATATATTTCTTTCTTAGAGTGTTTTGGCCTTCTTTACAACCCTTCATCTCAAATTCGATTTTCTTAACCTCTTCAAAGTTTAGAGACATCGTATATATACATGCTCACTTGAAGAACATTGAAATTGAGTCTAGTAAAGCATTAACATAGATTTCAATTTGTAATCCTAGTGCAGGGGCAGTTCCTTCTTGGAATTTGTTTAACATTGTAGTGAATCATTTGTTAAATTTTTTGACCTTTTCTTTAGGACCCATGACCAAATAAAATATTTTTTTCATTAATGCACCTATAGTGTTTTCTTCCTCAAACTTATCTATAAAATCCTTATGAAATTTAGTCCAATTGGTGATGTATCTAATAGGTAAATTAAAATACCATGTAGAGGATAAATTCTCAATGGTATAAGGGAGAATATGTTAAACTACATCTTTGAATTGCACATTCATTAATATAGTGAAAAGAATAAACTTCTTGATATGATCTTTAGGTAAGCCAGATGTTTTAGTGTCATACTTAGGGAGAAACTATTCATGGTGTTTAGGAAGATTATGAATTTGTTTAGGTAAATCCAAATCATCTTTGGCCAATTGAGGTTGATTAGAATTACGATTATTGGTGACATCATCAAGATATGGTTTTGAGCCTTCTGATTCTGATTCATATTTTTCTTGATAATCAGAATGCATATTTTATGGTGGAGTTATAGAAAGCCTAGTAGGTGTAGTAGGAATTAAACCAGAATGTTGTTGAATTTATTGAAAGGACAATTCCACTAAATCTTCTACTGTATGAACCAATGTATGTTCAAGATTTGATACTACGATTCCAATAGTTTTTTGTCGATGAGGGATTAAGGGGGTTACAACCAATGTAACAATATTCCCGCCATAAGCTCATGTGATACATTTAAAAACATCAACTTCCTCATTTGATATTGTGAAAAAAATTGACTCAATATCGTTTCCAGTATTATCCACACCTTGAGGTGTTATGTTTTGAGAAGTTTGACCTCTAGGATTAGGAATTTCTAAGTATGGGATATTTGTATTGCTTTCCATACACAAACCCTCCTTCTAGCACCAATTTTGTTGAGGGGGATGGATTCCCAATGCTCAATAGTAGGGATTAAACCCAAGAACGCAACCTAATTAGACTCCTCCTGGTTTGGTATGGAATAATCCTTCGAGATATTGGTCTGATAATTATTTCATGGGATTTAATAGTTTTTTTTTAAATGTTTTCCAACTTTATAAAATAATAGTAGAAAGTAAACTAATCTAATGGGTATAAATAATTTTTTCCTGCAGGATAACATGTAAGAACAATCAATGGATATGAAATAAAACTTTTAATCCTCTTGGAAGTAATTCCTTTAAGAAATAATTACTACATAATGACATTCGAGCGAGAATTAAAGATAACATAAAGTTGAAAGAGATGAAAAAAAAATACCCAAAATTAATTCAACAAATATTTCATTAAAATAATAACTAAGAAAGCATTCACCGAGAATAAGAACAATCCACTCAACTACGTAAGATAACTTAATAGCGATTGAAATCCTTACTGGATGATTGATATATTTAAGCAATAATAAAATAATCCATGAAAAAGAACAAAGGTACATAGATTCCTTAGCAAACCCAAAAACATCTCGAATTCAATCAAAGTTTCTAGAAATTATCTTTGAAAGAGTTCTTTGATACATTTCTTGCAAAAATTCACCTTAGAGCCAAAAGACCCTTTTTTTCAGGTTGACTCCCTTATTTATAACTTAAAATTACAACTTAAAATAAAATAAAGCCAAAATTTAGAAAAACAAGATTTTGTATGCCGTCATAACGTTGACGGACTAGGAGACTAGATGGATTCATGCTTGCTATCATATTGGACCCACTATTTGAAAATTTCTTCACACAATCGAAGGTATGGGAAATCATGCTGATCCATGGGGAAGCTCAAGTTCTCTCTCTCAATTTTAAGTCATTGATTATACCTTTCTATTTCTGGAAGAAGAGATTCCAACTTGGCAATCATCTTAATTTCTCCGATGTTATATTTCTACATGTGGCCCTGACTTATTGAAGTTATTTATTTGATGTATGTTTCATGTTTATCAATGATCTTCTTGAAATATGCCAACACTTCATTCATTGGCCACAACTCTTTTGGCTGGCCAAAATTGGGCAAACAATTTTCCACCATGACTTTGTTACACTACTATATATGGTGTTTAAGTTCGATGGGGAGTTTGGACAGTATAGATAAAATTGTCAATACCGTTGGAAATTACTAATTTATTATCAAATTTTTCGTTATTTTTTTCTTGGTGCCCCGACGTTCGTTGAAATTCCCACTCAGTTCAATCATATTTGGAGATATAAATCCTATTTGATGGTTAACAATAAATACATCGTCCAAATTGCTAGGTACACATGGTACCCCATCATCAAACACATATCCTAGAGGCATGTTTATAAAACCACGAGCTATAACAATTGACTCAAGGACCTGTAAATACATGTAAATTTAGATATGATCGACTTATGTAATCGCCCTATGGATTGAGTTTGTCTGCATGGGGATCATATAAATATATAAGGTTGTAAGTAGAGTGATAGGAAAGGATATGCTTATCAGAGAGACATTAGGAGGAATCTCTGGAGAGAATAAAGGTGTGGGATGTATATTTCACTTTGCCTAGTTTTGTAAGGGAGACTGTAACTGTGATGTCTATCATGTAAAGATCATACTATTATGATGAATTAAAGGAATATCAATACCGTTTTGACTCAAACATTTCTTATATGTGATGCTTCTTGTGATCTTTAGTGTTTATCTGTGTAACATCTCGTTTTATTGAACACACTTATATTGACTTATTCTTTGAGGACACTAGCGTGCAAGTGATCCGGTTATGGTACATTATGATTTCATTTCAATTATGATTTACTTATGATGATGATGATGTATTGTGATTTATTGTTACTTTCAGATGTATGTGTATTGACATATATTATTGACGAGTTCTCCTAAGTGTGTAAGACACATGATAGGTTATGGATGCTGATGGCATCAATGGAATTTCTTGGCTCTAGATTGAGTCAGGGAGAGGATTGTATTTTGACTGAGTATTTCATTTTACGCACATGTGATATATGATTGATTACATTATGATTTATGTATATGGATTATTGACACTATTTTTTTCAGTGGATGTAGGTTTGATGATGCTTTCTAATCCGACTCACATAAGGAGTAAAGGGGTCATGCACAGAGACCAAACATTTGAGGGAGAGGTGTGGCAGCATTCCTGTCACATCCTACTAGCACTCCCACCGTGACCTGAACTGTAGGTTAATGATTACCTAGTTCGAGAGGTACACGATGTCGTGAGAGTAGATTGAGATAGTCCCTGACGAGAAAATCTAAGGGGCACACAATAAGGCAAAATCCTCATTCCTTAGAAGCCATTAGTCTCTCACAAAGTCGAATGAATGGAGTGTTGATTCCAAGGGTCAAAAAACTTCCTTTAAACAATCCTTACAAGAATCTAAACCTAAGTTTAAGACTAAGTCTAATTACAAGTTTAAATGAGAAACTAAATAAAATATTAAATAAAATAAAAGAATTGAATCCCTATTATATTTTGAAAGAACGTTGTCTTGAGAGTCTTTATCCTTTTCGAATTAATATTCTTCTTCATTATCTTAGTTGAGAAAAGTCTAAATCCCTTCAATTTTTTCTTAATTCCCTTTGTTCGGGAAGTATGTCTTGGTAGTATTCCATCGTTTTTTATTAGATCTACTTTACTCCAATTTTACAGGTGTTATCAAGATAAAAATAACCTTTTAAGTGATTGTGTGAAAAATCACAGAACCTTCGTGATATCCTTCTTGGCGCATTCGCTGTTAAATTCAAGAAGGGATTATCACATCGTTCCACGTCTACATAAACGTCCCTAGGTGCGACGTGTGGATATTAAACTAACACTGTCTCTTGTGCCTAGGTGCGACGTGTGGATATTAAACTAACAGATATTATGTCTGAACTGCTTTCTATTGTTGTCGTTAAATGTTCTCGAGACACCGAATGCAATTTTGTTGTCCGGTCACCCTTGGACACGATAATATAATTTTATAGATATCATTACAGCTTAGTACAATTAGATAATAAACCTTTCTATGTAAATGTTAACGCATATCTTGCCTGGATGAAAAACCTTCTTTTATAATACTATTCACGGGTTATACACTATCCGAATTAGAAGAGCCAAGTCCACCGATTTTAATTTGTGTGTTTTAGATCCTAAATTCATAGGTAATAAATAGATATTTGTGTAGATTATGGCAAAATTTATTGGTATGGGATGTGGAAAATAAATCTATTAAAGTAACCCTCCCTAATGTTACTAGAATATTAGGGAGATTAATTAGTGTTGTATACTTTTGTTATAATTATTCCACGCTACTAACATTAATTGTTTTCAATATGTTATGGATTAAAAGTTCTTAATGTCGGGAACAAATTTAATTCTCAACAAAATTTTCCTTTAAGAATATCGATAATTAATATTATCCACTCATGGAAATAGACGTTGATATGTTGATTATCCTTCGTGTGATCTATTATTATTATTAATATTCATATGTTAAAGTTGTTATGTTATTACTTGTAATTGTATCATGATCGTGTTGCGAATATATGATTGAGTTTAAACTTGTGTTGATTAAGGTTAGATTATTCTTGATTGTTATTGTTGGAATTAATTGTCTTGCTTATGAAATTGTAGTACCAAATTATGCGTAATCTTGTTCTGTGATAAATTTTAATATTGATGATTAGCATATATGTTAAAAGTTGGTTATGGGAGTAGATACCTTCATGTTCCTCAAAACAGTCGCCAATACTAAGACCTTAGATGGTAAAAATAAATTGGATGAATCCTGGACTTGAGCATTTATTATGTGTCTTGAAGGTCCTAACCTTGCAGGGTAGATTGGGTGAGTAGACATCTTGTGTTATCCCTATGTGATATGATTGATCTTAGAATAATAGTGATGTTGTATCTAAATCTTGTTGTGTGGTGATATAGATGAGAATAGAATGTGTAAGTATTGATGTATGTTACATACACATAACACTTGTCCTAGTCGATGTTAAAAAAAAAAACTTTACCACTACTGTACTCACTTACATTTATGTCTTAACGGAGGGGTCGTTACATATGGTATCTGAGCGAGGTTAGGCCCTGCGACAAGGGACTTGTTATGCCTTCCCCTATGTTAAATAAATGACTAAATATGTATCAATAATAAATTTTGAAATTGTTCATGCAGGTAATCATGGTTAGAGGATGCTCCGGGAAGCACACGTCATGGTGCGGGAGGAAGAGGTATGCCTTCTCCGGGTGTATCCATGCTAGAGGGATCAAACCCTCAGGGAGATGAGTAGCTCACTGAGCAAGAGAAGGTTGTTGTGGGATATGTGGTAGGTATGATGAGATCCTTCCAGAGGATGTCAGATGAATTGATCAACCGTATTTATTGGGATGAGGGAAGAACGTATGTGCCCAATGAGGGTTCACAACACACTCCGATGAATAGTAGTAGCATACACATAAAACTCGAGAAGGTGAAATTTCTTGAGTTATGGGGTTCCATTGATGGCTTAGCCACTGAGGCATGGTTGGAGAACATGGCAATGTGCTTCGTACTTCATGATTACACCTCCAACATGAAAGTCTGCATGATGGTCGTTCAACTAAAAGGGAGTAATCTACTTTGGTGGAAGACGCTCCTACCTCAAATAAACATGGTCATGGAAGACGTGTCATGGGAATTGTCCGAGGAACGATTCCAGGAAAGGTACTTGTTCGATGAATTCAGTGAGTGACAACTTAATGAGTTCAACACCTTACAACAGGGTAGTCGTATGGTACCAGAATATGATGCCAGGTTCATGGAGCTATTCAGATATGCTCCACATCTGAACATAGAGAAGTTAAAGGTGAACAAGTTTTTTTTTGGCCTTAACTTCAACATTCATGCAAAAGTGAGGATCTTGATGCTCTAGAAATTGCATAATGCAGTTCAGAAGGCCCTCATAGCTAAGGAATATTTGAAAAGTGGGAGTCAAAGCATGACTCCTTCTAGACCAACTAGACATGTGACACTGGGAGCACAACAACATCAGACACCATCCAGATAGACTTATGGGCATCAAGACACGCCAAGAGGACCTATGCTCTCGACACGAATATGACAAAATCCTCAATAGAGTACTCCTTACAGAGAACCACAACAACAATAACATCGTCTTCAACAACATTTTAGGCCTGTTAAACAAAATAAACCAAGATCACAAATTGTTATGCCAACAACATCCACTTCGGGGACAAGGAGCATTAGACCAAAGACTAGATGTTGGACATGTGGAGAGCCACATTACTAGCGATATTTTCCGATTGAGAAGGCCAGAGAAACCGGATCATCATGACCCACTACAGTTGGATATTTTGGCAAGGCCCACCGGATACATGCAACAATGAACACCGACCAGGACAAGCACCATTCCACTATGCTCGAGACATCAGGTATGATCGCCGATCAAAATTTCAGTATTTTGATAGATCCAGGAGATATAGAAATATTTTTTTCAAGTGCAGTGCTAAAGAGAATTAAGGTAAAGGAAGTCGAGTAGGATGAGTTAAGATACATAGAAATGACATCGGGAGCCAAACATAAAGTTGGAGGAAAGGTTATGGACTACAACATCAACTTGGGTGATTTTGTAATGAAGGTAAATATTTATGTCATGATATTAGGATCTTTTGATATAGTGATTGGCATGGATTGGTTGGAATCACATGATGCAATACTTAACTATAAGAAGAAATGGTTATGTTTGACGGATGATTTGGGGCAGAGTAGGGTGATTGTAGGAAGAAACCAGGGGGTTTCAATGAGATTTATTTCTTCCCTACAATTACATAAAATAATGCATAAGGCATGAAAGTTATATTCCATCCTAGCACTTAATGAAAAGGGCGAGACAAAAGGATTAGAAAACCTTCCGGTAGTATCAGATTTTGTAGATGTATTTCTAGAGGAACTAAGAGGTTTTCCACCAAAAAGAGAACTTGAGTTTACCATAGACTTGAAACCTGGAACAAAACCGATTGCGAGAACTCCATACTGAATTTCGACACCATAATTGCAGGAGTTGAAAATGCAATTGAAGGAGTTGTTGGATTTAGGACTTATACATTTGAGCGTATTTTCATGGGGTGCGCCAATGATTTTTCGTTAGAAATAAGGATGGGTCATGGAGGATTTGTATTGACTACCGTCAATTGAACAAAGAGATGATTAAGAACCAATATCCTTTACCAAGGATTAATGATTTGTTTGATCAGATGAAAGGAGCGACATTGTTTTCGAAGATTGACTTGGATTTAGGATATCATCAGTTACATATTAAGGAAGAAGATACCCCTAAGGCTGCATTTAATATGAGATTCATACACTATGAGTTTGTTGTTTTACCATTTGGATTGATGAATGTCCTGAGTGTATTTATGAGTTTGATGAATGGGGTATTCTGTGAATACTTGAACAAGTTTGTTCAAGTATTTATTGATGACATACTGATTTATTCCTGGATGAAAGAAGAGCATGATGAACACTTGAGATTGGTTTTACAATGTCTAAGAGAAAACAAGTTATACATGAACTTGTTGAAGTGTTCTTTTCACCAATCAAGGATTCATTACTTGGGAAACATCATATCTGGAGAAGGTATCGCTGTGGATCCAACGAAAGCAGAGGCTATTATGGAATGGACTACACTGATGAACATACAATACGTACATAGATTTATGGGTTTAGCAGGATATTAACAAAGGTTCTTAGAAGGTTTTTTGAAGATAGAAAATCCAATCACAAAATTGTAGAAGAAAAACAGGAAATTTGTATGGACAAAGAAATGTGTGGAAGCATTTCAAAATATTAAGGAGTTTTTAATGACAACGTCGATATTAAAGGTCCCTGACATGGACGAAGAATTCTTGGTATGCACAGATGCATCCAAGGAAGGTTTAGGCAGAGTTTTGATGTAAGACGGTTGAGTGATCACTTACATCTCAAGGAAATTGAGAAGGCATAGGGAAAAATACACAACACATGACTTGGAGTTATTAACAATTGTATATTCCATGAGAGTATGGAGACATTATTTGATTGGATGAAAAATTGAATTAAAGACAAAGCACTATGGATTGCAATATATATTTACTCAGAGTGACTTGAACGCGCGACATAGGCGTTGGTCAAAATTTCTTAGTGAATATGACTTTACGATTACTTACATTAAAGGAACAATGAACAATGTAGTAGATGCATTGAGTCAGAGACCACATGTAACACTGCAGGTTTTGAGCCCCATTTTAAATAATGTATTGTTACAATGATGAGAGGCCAGAGTGCCCAAACAATTATTAAAAAGGTAGTGTTCCCAAGAAATGTAATGTTTGATTATTATTAATAATAAATACATCGTTGGTTGCTAGACGGACAAGGACTAGAGTTATAGGGGGCTATGATTCCACAAGAGAGGGGGATTGAGGGGATACATGCTTATTTCCTATTTTAATTACCCTTTTGTCTAAGGGAGTGGATCAGTTATGTGAGCTTCTTGGGGGAGGTCAGGAGGTTCTTGATTCCCCATGAAATACTTAAACCTACCCCTGGTCTGTTGGGGAAGGTTGGCTAATAGTTCGTTCACTCATTTTCTCGTTCACTCCTTCATCCGTTTCTGCATTCATTCACTTGCTCACTTGTGCATTCATTCTTCCCTTACCTATCACTCATTGATCCATCCTCATCCGTGTCTTGCCTTGGGAAAGAGAAACAAACTGCTGAAGAGAAACCATGGTATCATTGGCTGTAGAGGTCGTTGGTGTAAATCCAACCATGAATTGAGGCCTGCATGTCTGAGATGCATTGGTCTGTGTCCAGCTTTGTTCACATCTATGAGTCCTGAGAGTTCCAACATTGAGATTCTGGACCAGTTGACCTGGAGCCCTGGAAGGAGAAGGACTACTTGAGGGACTGCATGGCAGAGAAGGGTGGAGGTCCATTCTCTTAGGTGGTGCAAGATGGGTAGAAGAGAGATGGGTACTTGGATTGTTGTGAGTGCTGGAAATCCTGTGAGAGCTTGAGTGTTGACTGGTTTGGGAAACCAAGTAACACTCTAGAACCATCCTTGTGGATTCATATCCCTAGCTTGGGGGTGACATTGCTATTGATATTTCGAGAAGTAGTGTCTACGGTTGGGTGGAACGTCCTTGGTCTACAACTAGTTGGTGTCTTCTTTTGTAAAGATAGGTGCCCTTTGTTATGGTACTATTTACCTGTATATGAATGTATTCCACTGTGTATTTATTTATCGTTTAATTGAATCTTTAGAATATGCATGCTTGATGGTTATTGTTGTGCACGTCGTTAGATATTTTATTCTATGTGGCCTTATTAATTGAAAAAGGTATCAGTAAGAGAAAGAAGTCCAAGGGTGGGATTGAAGGTGGCGCACCCCGACCTGTGGGTGGTCGGGGAATGTTGCAGATTGGTATCAGAGCTTCTATTTGAAACACTGGGCTAGTATGGGTCAGGTCTGTTGGTTAGAGTCTTGTGGTTGAGATTTAATTATGACCGTGAAGTCGAAAATCTTAGGAGGAATGGAGTTTCAAAACCTACGCAAAAGTTAGAATGTCAGAGATATTTTGCAAGGGTTCTAAGGATCATGACCATCCCCTTCGAATTCGGGAGCAGTCGCCACTATGGAATCAAGAGAGATATGAGATCATTGGATTGGAGGGAAGGTGAAAAAGGGTTGTCCGATGAAAGAGAAGAAAAGGTTAAGTCACAACCGTCATATCTCATTGGAGAGAGATCAACATCCAGGAGGAATTGCAGGGACCCAAGTTTCATGAGAGTTAATTCCCCAAGGCAGTCCCACAATCCAAACCACGGTTTCACCAAGGGATTACATGTCAACATCAAAAGAATTGTGGGGAGAAAGGCGGGTTACTTCAAACTACCGATGCATGCCCCCAAAAATTGAAAGGCATTAAGTGATGTGACATGTTAGTGCTTGAACATCGAAACTTCGAAGAGCCGAAGTAGATCCAGACCGTTGATCAAAGTGGACATGTGGCAGGAGATCCTACACTTCGACAGATAACCACTTTGGAAGAAAGATGGATGGGAAAATCCAGAACTCCCGAAGGCCCGAAGCTCGGAGTTCATCTAGACCATCCATCAATAAGGACATGCAGTGCCAAATTCTCACTTCAGAGACTTAGTACTCCAGAAGGTTTTGCAAAGCGAAGCACTAGGGAAAGAATTTCCCGAAGTCCCGAAGTTCAAGGTTAATAAAAACCATCTGATAAGGGAGACACATGTCAACAGATTGGCCAGTTTGGGAATTTGGAGTTCGAGATAATTGGAAGTGTACCAGTTTGGAAACTCTTGAAGCTTGAAGAGCTGAAGTGGTGGGGCATGATGATGTCATATGGAGGTGATGTGGACCCCATAATTCCAAAGTGACATGGCTTGCAGATGCCGCCTGGGATGACATGGACACATGGGATGTGTACCACATGTCAGTGAGTTTAGAACATGTGGAGGATTGAAATGTAAGTTAGAACGTGACACGTGTCACCCACCTGATTGGGCCACGTGTTTGCTTCTAGTATTTCTCCACATGGTGACAGATCGTGCAGTCTGGAGATTGGGTACTCTAGAGGAAACATATGTGACAGTTGGTGTTGGGTCGAGAACTCTTGAAGAGCTGAAGAAATTCACAGACGTTGATCTTTGAGAGACACACGTCGACTTCGGGTGAAATAACTCCAGGAGAAAGTGAATAGGAAGAGAGTTTGAAACTCCCGAAGACCGAAGAGCCAAAGCGATTCATAACCATTGATCTGTGGGAGGACAAGCATCGACAGATCGTGAACTCTGGGTAAAAGCATTCCGAGAGGAAGCAAGCAGGGAAGTTGAGACTTTCGAAGGTCGAAGTCCCAAAGTGGACTGGAGCTGTTGATTTGATGTGGACTCATGGCGCCTGATCTAGAACTTCGGGTGCAGATTACTCTGGGGGAAAGCGGAGGTCCAATGTTGAGAGTCCAAAAGCGCAGATTCCCAAAGTGGATCTCGATCGTTGATCATGAATGAGGACGAGGACCGTTGATCAGGCCCTGGATGAAGGTTCCAAAGTCCCAAAGCTATGGATAAGCACTTTTTTAGCTAAGCACAGGGACATGACCGTGGTCACATGCAATTGATAACTGAGGGAAGAAGGGATAATGGCCGAATTGTTGTTTCCAAGATAGAAAAGTGATAAGGAAGGATTTAGCCATGGTTTTGAGTCGTGGATCACCTGGGAAGGTGGTTTGAAAGAAGCGCCTATGCATAATTTAATTCTGTATCGAATAAAAGATAACACAAATGTGTTGTATGATGTAGATTGACACATATATGTTCTTCATGAATTGAGAAGAAAAAGGACCTGTAACATGGTTTGGAAAATTTTGTTTATTATATGCATAATTCTAACGAAATGGTCGCTTGCACATTTTGCAGAATTAAGGATTTTAAACACATAAGCTCAGAATGCATATTGAAGAAATGGAAGAAGGTGAGGGAGCCTCCATCCATGATAAGGAGGCCGAAGGCCATAATACCAGAGTTGGTAATGCAGAGACAGAGTCCAATGGACGCAAGGAAAGAGGAGAACATGAAACATTAATAGAAACTGTAAGAAGCCTGAAAATAGAAGTGTAGAGATACAAAGTAGAAAATGAGAGACTGATGAGGGAGAAAAGTCGGATAAATGCTCGAGTGTTGTAGAGCTTAACTCAGTTGTAGAGGTAAATGAAGAAGGGATCAAACTCAAAACAAGAGGAAGAAGGTAGGTTTCGTGAAAGGAGAGAGGATCATGGAAGAGCTGGTTATTTGAGAAGTGCTAACATAACTCATAGACACCACTCGACTCTTTACTCAGAAAGAAAGTTTTATGCATCAGAAGATTCCATAAGCAGTTCATATGTGTCTCCTGTTAGGCACCAGAGAAGGAGATAGGAAGTGGAAAATTTGCAAGGAGAGTTGAGGAAGCCTAAGCCACCCTCCTTTGATGGTGAAAGAGAAAAAAATTATGATGTTGAAGCATGGTTGCTTGGACTCAGGAGATATTTTCAATTTCATAACTATTCATCAAATCTAGAAGCCAGAATTTCCACCTACCATTTACACGAGAAATATGTAATGTCGTGGGATCAAATAAAGCAAGTTGAATATATTAATGAGAATAGGATCACTTGGAAGCAGTTCAAGAAGTACTTCCAGAAGGAGTACCTCTCAGAACATTTCTATGACAAGAAAATGCAGGAGTTCTTTGAACTCAGGATGGGAAGCATGACTATGGAAGAATATGAGAAGAAGTTCTTGGGATTGTTAAAATATATTGGGTTTATAATCGATGAAAAGGTAAAGATACATAGGTTTTTGAGTGGACTTACATCCTTTTATAAAGAAAATATTAGGTATGATGAGCCCAAGACCTTGACTAAGGCCATCAGGAAGGCTAAATACATGTATGAGCAAGAATAGGGAAGATAATCCATGCATAAATCTTGGAAGGATAAGAGGAAGGAGAATTCTAATCAGAGGAGGAAAGGATTCAAACCTCCCTTCAATAGGAATGAGCCTAATAGAAATCATCAATATTAGTATGTTAAGGGTGAATCCAAGAAAGAAGACTCCTTGGGAAAAAGGGGAAGACCACCTATCTAATGTTGGGGATGCAAAGAAGATCACTTGTACAAGGATTTCCCACACAGAAAGGACATATTCAAGACTGCGCACCACATCCAAGAGGTTACAACAGTCGAAGATATGGGAATAATATATGTAGCTTTATATGATCGACAAGAAGAGTACCCATCCAATATGATCGAGGTGGAAGGTAATATCATAAATCAACATGTTGCTATTTTAACTAATTCAGGAGCAAGTCATTATTACATTGATCCTAAAATAGTGGATAGATTAAATTTGGATAAAATTAAGCTTGGTTTAGCTAGCCACTAGAACCAAAAGGAGAATCCATGATATGGTCAGAGGATGTTCCATAAGTCTTAATGGTGTGAATATAAATGCTGATCTAAATATCATACCATTGGGGTCTTATGCTATTCTAATTGGAATGGATTGGTTGGACAAGCATCATGTTGTCCTAGATTGTCATAGCAAGACATTTACATGTCTTGATGGAGATGGAAAATAGAGCACTGTGAAAGGAGTTCCAAGACCCATCTCTATAAGGGAGGTTTCAGCCTTAAAGCTGAAGAGATGTTTTAGAAAAGGATGTCAATTGTATGCAGCTCATGTGGAGGAGCCAAAAAATACAAAGGGGCCAAGCCTTGAAGATTTCTTGGTACTACAAGAATTTGATAATGTATTCCAAGAAATACCAGGGTTTCCACCAAGAAGGGAGATACATTTCTCTATTGATTTAGTGCCAGTAGCTGCCCTGGTGTCAAAAACACCTTATAGAATGAGCACACCAGAGTTGCAAGAATTACAAATGTAGTTGGAGGAATTGTTGAAGAAAGGGTACATACGTCCAAGTGTTTCACCTTGGGGAGCACCAATACTTTTTGTCAAAAAGAAGGATGGAACCTTGAGGTTGTGTATTGATTTTCGACAACCAAATAAGTATACTATAAAGAATAAGTACCCTCTACCCATAATTTATAACCTCTTTGATCAACTAAGAGGAGAAAAGATATTTTCAAAGATTGACCTGAGGCCAGGATACCATCAGGTAAGAATCAAGGAAGAATAAATTCATAAGACAACCTTTAGGACCAGGTATGGGCATTATGAATTTGTAGTGGTGCCATTTGGACTAACCAATGCACCAACTATGTTTATGTTCTTAATGAATGGCATATTTAGAAATTATCTGGATAAGTTTGTCATAGTGTTCTTGGATGGCATAATTATATATTATAAGTCTGAAGAGGAGCATGAACATCACTTAAGAATGGTGTTGCAAGTGCTAAGAGAACATCAGTTGTATTCCAAGATGGGTAAGTGTTATTTTTATCAAAATAAAATCCATTACTTGGGACACATTATTTCAGAGCAGGGCATAGCAGTAGATCCAAAGAATATTGAAGCCATTAGAGGTTGGCCAACACCCAAAAATGTGTCAGAAGTTAGATCTTTTATGGGATTGGCTGGTTACTACAGAAGGTTCATAGTAGGATTCTCTAATATTTCTCATCCCATCACTTCTTTTCAAAAGACGAGAACTAAATTTGAATGGACACCTAAGTGTGAAGAGAATTTTAATTTGTTGAAGGAATTACTTACTAGTGCACATGTGTTAAAGATTTCTGACCCAAATGAAAGTTTTGTGGTATGTACAGATGCATGTAAGGAAGGACTTGGGGGAGTCCTCATGAAAAATGGACATGTCATTGGTTATGAGTCCAAAAATCTTAAGGAACATGAGAGGAACTATGCCACACATGACTTGGAGCTTGCTTCCATTGTCCACTCCTTGAGGATGTGGATGAATTATCTTTGGGGAAGAGATTTGAATTAAGGATAAACCACATTGGCCTGAAGTATCCTTTTGAACAACCAAACTTTAATTCTGTGCAAACAAGATGGCTGAAATTTTTAAGTGAATATGACCTCGATATCAAGCATATCAAAGGAAACGAGAATAAAGTTGTTGATGCACTCAATAGAAGAGTGCATCTCATGCATGATACTGCTGTCAGTATACATCAATCAGACTTGAAGAGAAGAATTTTAAATGATCTTGTTACAGATCACCATTACCTACAGGTAAAGGAAATATTACATCAAGGAGATGTACAACAAAAAATAAAGGAGTATGAGATAAAGGAAGATGGATTACTCATGCATAATAATAGAATCTATGTTCCTAGTTACAGAGAAATGAGGAATTTGGTATTGAAGGAAATGCATGATGTTCCTTATGTTGGACATCCCAGTTACCAGAAAACGATTACAACAGTAAGAAGCCAATTCTTCCGGCCAGGAATGAAAACGGATAATGTTGATTACATTGTTCGATGTATGGAATGTCAGAAGGTGAAGGTTGAGCATAGGCACCCAATGGGTTTGCTTCATCCATTACCAATCCCAGAGAAGAAATGGAAGGTGATAATCATTGATTTCATAACTAAATTACCCAGGACAACAAAGAAACATGATTCCATCATGGTGGTGGTTGACAAATTAACAAAGGATTCTTATTTTGTTCCTCTAAGACAACACATACATCAACTAATATTGCAAAAAATTACATGAGAGAGATTGCTAGGTTGCATGGGATACCTAGGATAATTGTCTCGAATAGAGATTCAAAGTTTAACTCCAATTTCTGGAGGGGATTGTTTAAAGGATTTGGTACAAATCTAAACTTTATCACAACATACCATCCCCAATCATATGGACAAACAGAGAGGGTCAATCGAATAATTGAAGACATGCTGAGAATGTATGTGATGGATAAGCCATCTAAGTGGGAAGACTACTTACACTTGCTTGAGTTTTCATATAATAATGGGTATCAAGCTTCATTGAGAATGATCCCATATGAAGCCTTGTATGGTAGTAAATGCAATACTCCAGTGAGTTGGGACAACCCAACGGATAGAGTGGTACTTGGGCCAGACTTGCTCAAGACTATGGAAGACCAGATGGTTAAGATCAAGTAAAATTTAAAGGCAGCTTATGATAGACATAACGTTTATGCATATAAGAACATGACAACTAGAGAATTTAAAGTAGGGGATCACGTGCTTTTGAAAGTGAATCCCAAGAAAATCTCTTTAAAATTGGGTAGTTGTACAAAGCTAGCAACCAAATTTTGTGGTTCATTTGAAATATTGGATAGAATAGCGCTAGTTTCATACATGCTTGCATTGCCTGCTTCCATGAATGTGAATAATGTATTTCATGTCTCTTTACTAAATAAATATGTACATGATGCTAACCATGTTATTGATTGGCATATGATTCAGGTAGAGACAGAAGGAGACTTTCAGGTTCATCTAGTGCGGGTCTTGGACATAATGGTCAAAATGCTCCAGAATCGAGTTATAGAGTTGGTAAAAGTTCAGTGGACCTACTATGGTCCTAAAGATGCTACCTGGGAGCATGAAGATGCCATGCAAGCAGAGTATCCACAACGTTTTGAATAAAATTTTGAGATTTTGATCTCTATTTTTTATATGCACTGAGGATAGTGCCAAAATAAGGGGGAGAGGATGTAATTGTTGGCATGTTTACAGGCAGGTGTGCTTGTCATTGATGGCAAGATCAGAGTATGAAACGATGGAAAAACAGGGACAATATAAGCTCAGGAGGATTAACATAGAGTCGCACGCAGTGCGTAGGTGTGCACCAGGGACGAGGTTAACTCATTGCCAAAGCTCAAGAGAGATAGCATACTCAGGATATTAGACGGATCGTAGGTCGAGGCCTTTGACACTTAGAATTATTCCAAGTTAGGAGGATGTGTAAAACCGAGAGGAGAAGCAACAATGATCTTTGGATCCCATTCAGAATTCCCAATGAATGTCAGATCTGAGCCCGAGGTCCGACCGACGTTGGATCCAGGAGAACCTACACGCTATTTAAAGAGAAAGGTGAAGCAGGGTTACGAAATCCCGAAGGAAGGAGGACACTTTTGGATACCGGGAGTTGGAATATTCGAGACTCTTCATCATCAGGAGTCCCAGAATCGCGAAATACGAAACACTGAAATCCCAAAAGTAGAAGGACAGTTTTGGATACCGGGAGTTGGAAGAGTCGAGACTCTTCATCATCAGGAGTCCTGGAATCGCGAAATGTGAAACCCCAAAAACTTGAAACAGGCACATCAACCAGAGGTTCAGATACCAGGAGTTGGAGGAGTCAAGAGTCGAGACTCTTCAACACAGGAGTCCCGAAGTGCCAAAATGCAAAACGCCGAAAATCCTGAAATAGGCACATCAACCGAAGTTTTGGATACCAGGAGTTGGAGGAGTCAAGAGTCGAGACTCTTCATCACAGGAGTCCCGAATTCGCGTAATGCGAAACGCCGAAACACGTTTTTGTGTAGATTTCAGATAATGGGAGATGGAGTGTAAAAACACTTCATCACAAGGAATGTCGGAATGCCGAAATGCGAAAAACACGTTTTGGTGTTGGTTTCATATACCAGGAGTTGGAGTGTTGAAACACTTTGCAACAGGGGTGCTGAAAATTCGAATGTCGGAATTTCGAAATGTCGAAAGGCTGAATTGTGAAATGGTGAAATAAGCGCGAGACCCATCATTTATGATCCAACATTGCAGGTTATTCAGGAATATGATCGAAGGACTACTGTTTCTCTTCCCAGTTAATCGATCAGTGGTGATTCAGTTGCTGAAGCGGTCTTTGGAGGTTCACAGTGTAACTGCTAGAAACCATTGATGGTTTCTAACAAAGGACTCGAAGAGACTTCTGTGTGATTGCCAGAGGAGCTGAAGACTCTCAAGGAATCTACTAGTGGAATGAAGATTGTTCATAGAGGCAATTGAAAGATGGAAGAGCGTTGAAGCCTGTAACTGCAACAGAGAGGTTGAGCTCGACTGTAACAGAGAAGATGAAGAGTCTCGACTGCTGGAGAGGCAAATGAATCTTGGCATAACACCCAGTGATGATGGACACATGGGTTTAACTACTAGAGAAGCTGAAGAGTTACAATGATTATCAGGCAGAGCACTCGACATGGAGAGAGCATGTAGAAGCATGATGAGATAGCATGGAAAAGGTCCACAGAGACTATAAGTATGAAGAACAAAGAAGAGATGAGTGGGCTGTTGTTGAGAGGGATTCAGGAGTGTGGAAGGAGGAGTGTGCAGCAGCTGAAATACAGAGAAGAGGAATGGTGCATTTAATGGACATGGCACACAGAGCATAAAAGGTAGAAGCACAGAAAGCACAAGGCACGTGTGCAGCAAGACACTAAGACACTAAAGGAAGGCTGAAGTTCTCTTGTAGAGAAAAACATAATATCAGAAATCGCAAGAATATGCAGACAAAGAGACACTGATACAGGAGAGAAGAGCAGCATAGCAGAACAGTGATAAGCCTAGTAAGGCAATGATAAATATTGTATCATTGTGATAAATTTTTATATAGAAAACTTTATATTTTAGGGTGGAAGTGAGGTGCTAGGGAGGACTGTTGTCCTCAGAGGTTCAAGTGGGTGCTTGAACATAGGGAGTTGTAGCTCCCATCTGGTTGCATCCAGAGAAACCAGAGTGGCAGGGTGGTGCAAGGGAGAACTATTGTTCTATGTTATACAGGTTGGTGCCTGTGTGACTGGAAGTTGGTGCTTCCATCTAGTTGGTGCTGGAACACTTAGGGAGTTGGTGCTTCCTTCTAGTGGGTGCTAGAGAAACCAGGGAGTTGGTGCTTCCTACTAGTGGGTTCTAGAGAAACCAGGGAGTTGGTGCTTCCTTCTAGTAGGTGCTAGAGAATACAAAGAGTTGGTGCTCTCAACAAGTTGCAGCTTGCAAAATAGAGGTTGTAGCCTCATTATGAGTTGGTGCTCATAAGTATGATAATGTACATAATGCAAAGATTACTTATCATATAAAGAAGAATAGGTTTTTACCCTTTATGGGTTTCCTCAAGAAATATCTATCTCTGTATATTTCATATGTGTGAATGATGTTGAATGTTCTATTGCTTACTTCCTTTCATTATTGTGATTGGCATTCAGTGCTTTGAAAATAGTTTAAAATAAGCATAATTGTTTAAGCTCGGTAACAACTGATTCACCACCCCCTCTCAGTTGTCCAACAATTGGTATCAGAGACGGCCCCTTTTATCTAAGGGTAGATCCTAGAGATTAAACATGTCAAACCATGAAGGGAATTCAACCAATAAGGCCCCTCTGTTTAATGGAACAAACTTTACCTTCTGGAAAGTTAGAATGAGAACCTACATAATGGCTTTAGGTGAAGATGTCTGGGATGTGGTAGATATTGGTTATGTAAAGCCAATTATACTAGCTAATAAGGATGACAATCTAGAATTTATATTCAACGCCAAGGCTATGAATGCTATCTTGAGTGGGCTTGCAGAAGAAGAATTCATAAAAGTTATGCACCTAGGAACTGCCAAAGAAATGTGGGACAAACTCATTAGCAGTTATGAAGGTAATGAGAAGGTCAAGGACGCCAAGCTTAAAACCTATAGAGTACAGTTTGAACAGCTAAAGATGAAAGAATATGAAACTGTTGGAAAATACTTTTTGAGAGTTGAAGAACTGGTAAATGCAATGAAATCACTTGGTGAAAAAATTGAGGAACCTTCTTTAGTTCAGAAAATTTTGAGATCTCTACCAGATAGGTTCAACCCAAAGGTATTTGCTATAGAAGAACTTAATGATATAAAAACCTTGGAGTTTGATCAAATTCTAGGAACATTGACTGCATATGAAATGAGAATAGTAAAAGATAAACCCACCTCTAGAGAAGTATCATTTAAGGCAGACAAGAATGAGGATTCTGAGCCTGATGAAATTGAAGCAAAATTTGTGAAGAGACTGAAGAAGGGATCAGGAAAATAAAAACGTAAACTGCCTTTCAAATGTTTCAACTACGGTAAGATAGGTCATTTTGCAAAGAAATGTCCTCACAAAAGAAATGATCAGACATGTGATGATGAGGAGAAGCACAAACAAAGAAATTTCTTTAAAGAGAATAATTTTAAGAAGAAAAGTATTTGTGTAAACAATGATGATGATCCTTCAGATGATGAAGACAATGACTCCTCTATTGAAGATAAAATAAATGAATTCATACCTATGGCCAAAGAGGACTATGATAATAGAAGCATAGGAAGTGAGGCTAATGAAGAAGAAGTTGTGGTTGATATGGAAGGAGAACTGATCAGTGCACTGGAAGATATTGACAGACTCAGAATTAAGAACAGAAAGCAAAAACAATTGCTGATACAGTTCGAGAAAGATAGTAAACAAATTGATGAAGACTTTGCCCTACTAAAAGTGGAATTAGAAGAGGTAAAGAAAATCGAGGACATTCTGAAACAACAGTTATCAGAAAAGAAGGCAAGATGTAAAGCTCTGGAAGAAGAAGTAGTGAAAACTAGGATAGATTTGGAGAGGTTTCAAGCCTTGTATCATTAGAATCTATCAAGTATCAAATCCTCAGAAGGATTAGCCACCATTCTGAATCAACAAAGGAATCCAAAGCTGAAAACTGGTTTGGGTTATGAAGAGGGATCAAGTAGTGGTCAGCCAAGAAACAAAGAACCTATCAAGTTTGTCAAATCCTCAAACATTGACAACAGTCACTCTGCAGAAACAAAGAAAGAAAATCAGTCGCCAAGAAGGAATGAAAGAAAAATTACTAGAACTAAATCTATAGATCAGTGAAATTATCGGCATGAAATAAATCAACCTGCTCAAAGAAGTCAGAATTTTTCCAAGTACCAACATTTTTTATATGGATATTGTTTCTTTTTCTCTAACTTTGGTCATAAAGCTGTAAATTGTTCTTTAAAATTAAATTATGAACAATCAAGACATTCAAGGTATAGATATCTGCGACAACAAAGAATGAGACAGCAAAGTAACAAACCACCACAAACTGCAAATCACTTGATGGATGGGAAAAGGACACATGTTAAGCATAACAATCATTATGATCCTTTATTCGATGAACCAGAATGTTACATCTGTCATAACTATGGACATAAATCTGTTGACTATTGCTTAAGGAACTATGAACCAGATTTGAATTCCCCTGCTGAAAATGTCAAGGTTTGGAAGAAGAAAGATAGTGACAAGTGTGGATTAGTGTTGTCAGTCCAAAGACAAATGAACCCTTGGTATATAGATAGTGGATTCTCCAAACATATGACGAGAGACAAAGGTCAGTTTCTATCTCTAAGTGAAAGAAAATCAGGAAACGTAACCTTTGGAAATGATGCTCCAGGTAAAATAAAGGGTAAAGGGATGGCGAGTTTAAGTAATGGAAAAGGGAAATCCCAAGATGTTCTGCTTGTAGATGGGCTGAAACATAATCTCCTCAGTGTAAGTTAAATGTGTGACAAAGGATGTGAAGTGGTGTTCACGTCCAAGGACTACAAGATAAAGTCTGTAAACTCAGGACAAGTGGTGGCCAAAGGCATAAGGACAAAAAATAATGTATATGTGTTGAAAGAAGATAGAGAAGAGTGTCATCTAAGAAAACATGATGAAATATGGTTATGGCATAGGAGACTTGGACATCTAAACTTTGACCACTTAATCAAGCCCAAAAATCTTGAGGCAGTAAAAGATCTTTCGAGAATATCAAAGCCCCAAGATTCTATGTGTAAACCATGCCAAGTAGGAAAGCTAACCAGGACACAGTTTAAGTCCAAGATATTTACTTCAATAGAGAAACCACTCCAACTAGTTCATATGGATTTATGTGGATCATCAAGACAGGAAGGCACAGGGAAAGAAAACTACTTCATGCTGATTATTGATGATTCCTCCATAATTACTTGGGCTGCCTTTCTCAAGGAAAAAGATGAAGCATTTGAGAAGTTTAAAAATTTTAAGGCTTTAAATGAGAATAAAACAGGCAAGAGGTTAAAGGCAGTAAGATCAGACAGAGGAGGAGAATTTATGTGAAGTGATTTCAAGGAATTCTGTGATAAGCATGGGATCAAGAGAGAATACACAATCCCGAGAACTCCACAACAAAATGGAGTAGTTGAGAGGCAAAACAGAACAGTGCAACAAATGGCCAGGTCAATGATGAATGAGAAGAACATTGGTCAAACCTACTGGGTAGAAGCAATACACACAACATGCCATGTTCTTAACAAATCCCACCTCAGACCACAAAGTGACAAGACACCTTATGAACTGTGGTATGGGAGACCTGCTTCAATCAAACACTTCAAAGTCTTTGGGAGTAAATGTTACATAAAGAATAATGATGAGAACTTTGGAAAATATGATAATAGGGCTGATGAAGGTATCTTCTTAGGGTATGCTACAAACAGTAAAGGATACAGATGCTATAATAAGAGGCTGCATAAAATGGTTGACTATATTGATGAAAACGTTGATGAAGGAATCCCAACAAGAGAGGTGTACAAAAACGAGTCTTCTACAAAGGACACAACTGAAGCTGAAGATGAATAGGTCCAAGAATAAAAAAATGAAGACTCTGAATCAGATGAAGACACAAATACTCAGACAGACTCAAATCAGTAGACAACTTCAAACTCCTCCTCTAGAATCACTCAAAAGAATCATCCTGCAAGTTAGATAATTGGTGAAACAGACAAAGGTGTACAAACCAGGAGAAAGATAATAAAAAACACCGAACAATCACATATAGCTTTCATATCCATGTTGGAACCCAAGAATTTTAATGAAGCTAGCAAAGATGACCATTGGGTTAGATCAATGAATGATGAACTTGATCAGATTGAGAAAAAAAATACGTGGGAGATGGTTCATAGACCTAAAGGTAAAAATATCATTGGTTCCAAATGGATCTTTAAGAATAAGTTGAATGAGCAGGGACAAGTTGTCAGGAACAAAGAA
>ML779927.1:214556-229185 GCA_009831015.1 Picea engelmannii | reverse complement strand
GTAGATGACATCATCTTCGGATGTAATAAGGATTCATTGGTACAATGGTTTTCTTCTGCCATGGAGTCTGAGTTTGAAATGTCTATGATAGGTGAACTGTCATTTTTTCTTGGTCTGCAAATTACTCAGAGGTCTGAAGGGATATTCATTTCTCAAGAAAAATATCTAAGAGAAATGTTGAAAAGGTTTCAAATGGAATATTCTAAACCTGTGGGCACACCTATGGTTACTGGATGCAAATTAAGAAAGGATGATGACTCACCTGATGTTGATCAAATTTCATATAGGTCAATGAGAGGTAGTCTGTTGTACATCACAACATCTCGTCCATACATAATGCATGTTGTTGGGATGGTAGGAAGATATCAGTCTACACAAAAATAGAGTCATTTGCTAGCTGTCAAAAGGATATTCAAATATTTGAAAGAAACAATGAACTATGGCCTCTGGTATCCTAAGAATCAAAATTTTCAATTATTAGTCTACTCAGATGCTAATTGGGCTAACTGCATGGATGAAAGGAAAAGCACGAGTGGAGGTGCGTTCTTCTTAGGAGATTCTCTGGTAGCATGGTTGAGTAAAAAGAAAGGTTCCATTTCTTTATCAACTACAGAGGCAGAGTACATTCCTGCTGGTACCTGTTTCACTCAGGTATTATGGATGATTCAGACACTTGCAGACTTAGAGGTAAAATACGCTGCACCGATCCCAATTCATTGTGATAACATTAGTGCCATCAGTGTGTCCAAGAATCCTGTATTCCACTCCAAGACCAAGTATATTCCCATAAAATACCATTTTCTGAGAGAGAAGGTCACCAACCAGATTGTTCAGGTCCATTACATTCCAACCACAGAACAAATTGCAGACATCTTTACTAAACCCCTAGCCAAGACACCATTTGAATATCTTCGACAGAAGTTGGGTGTCATCCCG
Organism: Picea engelmannii; assembly: GCA_009831015.1. Lineage (NCBI taxonomy): Eukaryota > Viridiplantae > Streptophyta > Pinopsida > Pinales > Pinaceae > Picea > Picea engelmannii. The sequence goes on along the minus strand of ML779927.1, from coordinate 228,249 downwards.
TCTCACACCTAAGAGAGTCCATCCTGTTAGGGGGAGTTTTGTATTGATTGAATATTTGATACCTCCTAAAAATACTACAACAGCTCAAGGGGAGCATTTTTTCTTTGACATTGATATCAAAGGGGGAGAAAAGGAGTGGTCCAGACTGGATGCTACAGTTGGAGGTCCAAACAGATTAGTGCAGTCATTCAGGGTTGCCATCAATGCCAAAGGGGGAGATTGTTGGCATGTTTACAGGTAGGTGTGATTGTCATTGATGGCAAGATCAGAGTATGCAGCGATGGAAAAATAGGGACAACATAAGATCAGGAGGATTAGTGCAAAGTATCACGCAGTGCGTAGGTGTGCACCAGGGACGAGGTTAACTCATTGCCAAAGCTCAAGAGAGATAGATTACTCGAGATCTTAGATGGATCATAGGTCGAGGCCTTTGACATTTAGAATTATTCCAGGTTAGGAGGATGTGTAAGACTGAGAGGAAAAGTGATAGTGATCTTTGGATCCCATTGAGAATTCTCGATGAACGTCAGATTTGAGCTCGAGGTCTGACCGACGTTGGATCCAGGAGAACCTAGACGTTCTTTAAAGAGCAAGGTGAAGAGGGGATACGAAATCCCGAAGGCAGGAGGACAGTTTCGGATACTGGGAGTTGGAAGAGTCAAGAATCTTTATCATCAGGAGTCCCGGAATCATGAAATGTGAAACACCGAAATCCTGAAAGTAGGAGGACAGTTTCAGATACCAGGAGTTGGAAGAGTCAAGACTCTTCATCATCAGGAGTCCTAGAATCGCGAAATGTGAAACCCCGAGAACCCGAAACAGGCACATCGATCGAAGGTTCAGATACCGGGAGTTGGAGGAGTGAAGAGTCGAGACTCTTCAACACAAGAGTCTCGAGGTGCCAAAATGCGAAACGTTGAAAATCTCAAAATAGGCACATCAACCAGAGTTTTGGATACCGGGAGTTGGAGGAGTAAAGAGTCGAGACTATTCATCACAGGAGTCCCGAAGTCGCAAAATGCGAAACACTGAAACACATTTTTGTGTAGATTTAAGATACCGAGAGATGGAGCATCAAAACACTTCATCACAAGGAATGCAAGAAAGCTGAAATGTCGAAATGCGAAAAACACCTTTTGGTGTTGGTTTCAGATACCGGGAGTTGGAGTGTCGAAACACTTTTCAATAGGAATGTCGAAAAGCCGAATGTCGAAATGCCGAAACGTCGAAAGGCCGAATTGCGAAATGATGAAATAAGCGTGAGACCCATCATTTATGATCCAATGGTGTAGGTTATTAAGGAATATAATCGAAGGACTACCGTTTCTCTTCCCAGTTAATCGATCAGTGGAGATTTAGTTGCTGAAGCGGTCTTTGGAGGTTCACAGTGTAACTGCTAGAAAACAATGATGGTTTCTACAAGAGGAATCAAAGAGACTTCTGTGTGATTTCCAGAGGAGTTGAAGAGTTCAAGGAATCTGCCAGTGGAATGAAGACTGTTTGTAGAGGCAATTGATAGATGGAAGAGCGTTGAAGCCTGTAACTGCAACAGAGAGGTTGAGCTTGAATGTAACAGAGAAGACGAAGAGTCTCGACTGCTAGAGAGGTGAAGGAATCTTGGCATAACACCCAATGATGATGGATGCATGGGTTTAACTGCCAGAGAAGATGAAGAGTTACAATGATGATCAGGCAGAGCACTCGACATGGAGAGAGCATGCAGAAGCATGAAGAGATAGCATGCACAAGGTGCACATAGACTATAAGTATGCAGAACAAAGAAGAGATGAGCGGGCTATTGTTGAGAGGGATTCAAGAGTGTAGAAGGAGGAGTGTGTAGGAGCTGAAATACAGAGAAGAGGAATGGTGCATTGAATGGACATGGCACATAGAACATAAAAGGTAGAAGCACAGAAAATGCAAGGCATGTGTGCAGCAAGACAGTGAGACACTAAAGGAAGCCTGAGGTGCTCTTGTAGAGAAAAACAAAAGATCAGAAATTGCAAAAAGATGCAGGCAGAGAGACACTAATACATGAGAGCAGAGTAGCATAGAAGAATAGTGATAAGCCTGGTAAGGCAATGATAAATATTGTATCACTGTGATAAAATTATATATAGAAAAATTTATATTTCAGGGTGGAAGGGAGGTGTTAGGGAGGACTTTCGTCCTTAGAGGTTCAAGTGGGTACTTGAACACAGGGAGTTGTAGCTTCCATCTGGTTGTAGCAAGAGAAACCAGGGTGGCAGGGTGGTGCAAGGGAGAACTGTTGTTCTCTGTTATACAGGTTGGTGCCTGTGTGACTGAAAGTTGGTGCTTCCATCTAGTTGGTGCTGGAACACTTAGGGAGTTGGTTCTTCCTTCTAGTGGGTGCTAGAGAAACTAGGGAGTTGGGGCTTCCTTCTAGTGGGTGCTAGAGAAACCAGGGAGTTGGTGCTTCCTTCTAGTAGGTGCTAGAGAAAATAGAGAGTTGGTTCTCTCAACAAGTTGCAGCTTGCAAAATAGAGGTTATAGCCTCATTATGAGTTGGTTCTCATAAGTATGATAATATACAGAATGTAAAGATTGCTTATCATATAAAGAAGAAGAGGTTTTTACCCTTTATGGGTTTCCTCAAGAAATATCTATCTCTGTATATTTCATGTGTGAATGATGTTGAATGTTCTATTGCTTACTTCCCTGCATTATTTTGATTGTCATTCAGTGTTTTTCAAAGAGTTTAAAATAACCATAAATGTTTAAGCTCGGTAACAACTGATTCACCCCCGCCCCCTTCCCCTCTCAGTTGTCCAACAGTAACACCCCAGGTTTTGAGCCCCATTTTAAATAATGTATTGTTACAATGCTGAGAGGCCAAAGTGCCCAAACAATTATTAAAAAGTCAAATTTTCCCAAGAACTGTAATGTTTGAACATTAATAATAATAAATACATCGTTGGCTGCTAGACGGATAAGGACTAGAGTTATAGGGGACTATGACTCCACAAGAGAGGGGGATTGAGGGGATAAATGATTATTTCCTATTTTAATTACCCTTTTGTCTAAGGGAGTGGATCGGTTATGTGATATTCTTGGGGGAGGCTGGGAGGTTATTAATTCCCCATGAAACACTATCCCTCCCCTGGTCTGTTGGGGAAGGTTGGCTGACAGTTCATTCGCTCATTTGCTCGTTCACTCCTTCATCCATTTATGCTTTCATTCACTTGTTCATTCATTCCATCCTTACCTGTCACTCATTGATCCATCCTCATCCGCATCTTGGCTTGGGAAAGGGAAACTAACTACTGAAGAGAAGCCATGGTATCACTGGATGTAGAGGTTGCTGGTGTAAATCCAAATATGATTTGGAGCAGTAGTGTCTACGGTTGGGTGGAATGTCCTTGGTCTGCAGCTAGTTGGTGTCTTCTTTTATAAAGATAAGTGCTCTCTGTTATGGTAATATTTACCTATATACAAATGTATTCTGTTGTGTATTTATTTATTGTTTAATTGAATATTTAGAATATGCATGTTGGATGGTTATTGTTGTGCATGTCGTTAGATCTTTTCTTTTATGCGTCCTTATTAATTGAAAAAGGTATCAATAAGAGAAATAAGTCCAAGGGTGGGCTTGAAGGTGGCGCACCCCGACCTGTGGGTGGTCGGAGAATGTTACACCACACATATTCTTGGTAATACGTCTTAAGACTAATCTTCGAGAAAATATTCTAGTTTTACAAATATATGATGATTGGTATAAGGAAGTTAAGGATAATATTGGACCAAATACCATGACGTTACCGAAGTTTGAGTGATATTCATTGGACATCAATGGATTGTAGAGATATAATGACATAATTTATGTACCTCCTAACGATGAATTAATAAGTTTGATCTTAAGTGAAGCTCATCGATCATTATACATGGCTCATCCGTGAGTCATGAAGATGAAGGAAAATATTAATACTTTATTCTTCTGGAAAGGAATGAAAGTAGACATAGTTAGTCACATGGAAAGATGTCGATAATGTCATCAAGTAAAGGATGAACATAGACATCTAGTAGGATTTTTACAACCACACGCTATTCCTAAATCGAAATGGGAAGTCATTTGGATGGATTTTATTGTTGGATTACCACTGATGACAAGGAGACACGATTCGATTTTTGTGGTAGTTGAAACTCTGACGAAGAGTGCACACTTTATTCTAGTGCGTACGACGTATCAAGCGCCATACATAGCTAGAGTATTTGCTAGCGATATTCTGAGGTTACATGGTGTACCAAGAAGAATTATATCTGATCGAGGATCAATGTTTACTGGATGATTTTGGACTAGTTTCCAAGAGGCCTTGGGAACACAATTGAGTTTTAGCACAACATATCACCCCGAGATAGATGGCTAAACTGAAAATACTTCTTTCCATTGGTAGAGTTTTCATACAACAACAGTTACCAAAGTATGATTAAAATGGCACCGTTTTAGTTCCTTTATGGGCGACCTTGTTGGACATCGTGAGTTGGGATCGACTTGAGGATGGGGTTCCAATGGGACCAAAAGTGATCCCAGAAATGGAAGAATAGATGCAATCGAAAAGAAAAAGGATTAAAGAAGATCATGATCAACAAAAGAGTTATGCTAATGCACATCGTGTTGACCACAATTATGAGGTTGGCGACATATTTTTCTTGCAGGTAAAACTGTATTAAAGTTTGATCAATTTTGGAAAGGGTGCTAAAATATCTCCTAGGTTTGTGGGGCCTTTCAAGGTTTTGGAAAATAAAAGAATCATGGCTTATCGACTATCCTTTTCTGATTATTTGAGGCATATGCATGATGTATTTCATGTATCTATTTTACGACATTATATCACTGATCCATCACATGTTATTGACATGAGTTATTTGTAGGTGTCAGATGAGGGTGCTCTCATGGAAGAGCCAATTCACATTCTAGACCATCACATTTGAAAAATACGACGTCGAATAGTTGATCAGGTCAAGGTCCAGTGGGACAATTATACTCCACACTCAGCTACATGGGAGGATGCATATGAGATGCGTCAACAATTTCCCTATTTGTTTGATAGATTGGATATGTAGTTCTATGTCAGATACATTTATTTACTTGAAATTATATACTGTACAAACTTCGGGATGGATTTTAAAACAATAGGGGGTGTATGTAACATCTCGTTTTATTGAGCACACTTATATTTACTTATTCTTTGAGGGAACTTGCATGAAAGTGATCTAGTTATTATACATTATGATTTCATTTTGATTATGAGTTATATATGACGATGATGATGATGTATTGTCATTTATTGTTACTTTCAGATGTATGTCTATTGGAAGATATTATTGACAAGTTCTCCTAAGTGTGCAAGACACATGCCAGGTTATGGATGTTGATCGCATCAATGGACTTCCTTGGACTCCGGATTGAGTAAGGGAGTGAATTGTATTTTGAATAAGTATTTCATTTTACACACATCTGATATATGATTGATTACAATATGATTTATGTATATGGATTACTGACACTATTTTTGTTAATGGATTTAGGCTTGACAATGCTTGCTAATCCCACTCACATAAGGAGTAAAGGGTTCATGCACATAAAAAAAAAAATTGAGGGAGAGGTGTGGCAGTTTCCCTATCACAACCTATTAGCACTCCAGCCGTAAAAAAAACTGTAGGTAAACGATTACCTAGTTTGAGAAGTACACGATGACGTGAGAGCAGGCTGAGATAGTCACTCATGAGGATATCTAAGGGGTGTGCAAAAAGGCAGAATCCTTATTCCTTAGAATCCTTTTGTCTCTCATAAGGTTGACCAAATGGAGTGTTTAATCCAAGGTTCAGACAAACTTACAAAACCAATCAAAGGCGAGTGGCACCCTTGGAGCACAGAGGTGCATCTTGAAGGGAACATTGCGTAATTAAAATGTGAGTCAATAAATCTAGATGGCCTAGAGAACTTAATGAAATATTTAGACCTTGTTAGAACATAGTATTAATTAATCACTAAATTATAAACTAGAAGCCTAACAAGAGTCTAAGCCTAAGTTTAAAACTAAGTCTAAGTCTAAGTTTAAATGAGAGACTAAATAAAAATATTAAATAAATTAAAAGAATTTAATCCATGTTATATTTAGAAAGAACACTGTCCTGAGAGTCTTTATCCTTTTAAAATTAATATTCTTCTTCATTACCTCAGTTGAGAATGGTCTAAATCCCTTTTTGTTTTTTCTTAATTCCCTTTGTTTAGAAAGTACGTCTTGGAGTTTGATCAACTTCTAGGAACATTGAATGCATATGAAATGAGAATAGTAAAAGATAAACCCACCTGCAGAGAAGTCTCATTTAAGGCAGACAAGAGTTAGGATTCTGAGCCTGATGAAATTGAAGAAAAATTTGTGAAGAGACTGAAGAAGGGATCAAGAAAATACAAAGGTAAAATTCCTTTCAAATGTTTCAACTGTGGTAAGATAGGTCATTTTGCAAATAAATGTCCTAAAATAAGAAATGATCAGACATGTGATGATGAGGAGAAGCACAAATACATAAATTTATTTAAAGAGAACAATTTTAAGAAGAAAAGTCTTTGTGTAAACAATGATGATGATCCTTCAGATGATGAAGACAATGACTCCTCTATTGAAGATAAACTAAATGACTTCATACTTATGGCCAAAGAGGACTATGATAATAGAAGCACATGAAGTGAGGCTAATAAAGAAGAAGCTGTGGTTGATATGGAAGGAGAACTGATCAGTGCACTGGAAGAGATTGACAGACTCAGAATTAAGAACAGAAAGCAAAAACAATTGCTGATACAGTTCGAGAAAGACAGTAAACAACTTGATGAAGACTTTGCCCTGCTAAAAGTGGAATTAGAAGAGGTAAAGAAAATCCAGGACATTCTGAAACAACAATTATCAGAAAAGAAGGCAATATGTAAATCTATGGAAGAAGAAGTAGTGAAAACTAGGAAAGAGTTGGAGAGGTTTCAAGCCTTGTATCATCAGAATCTGTCAAGTATCAAAGCCTCAGAAGGATTAGCCACCATTCTGAATCAACAAAGGAATCCAAAGCTGAAAACTGGTTTGGGTTATGAAGAGGGATCAAGTAGTGGTCAGCTAAGAAACAAAGAACCTATCAAGTTTGTCAAATCCTCAAACATTGACAACAGTCACTCTGCAGAAACAAAGAAAGAAAATCAGCCACCAAGAAGGAATGAAAGAAAAAGTACCAGAACTGAATCTGTAGATCAGTGAAATTATCGGCATGAAAGAAATCGACCTCCTCAAAGAAGTCATACTTTTTCCAGGTACCAACATTTTTTATATGGATATTGTTTCTTTTGCTCTAACTTTGGTCATAAAGCTGTAAATTGTTCTTTAAAATTAAATTATGAGCAATCAAGACATTCAAGGTATAGATATCTACCACAACAAAGAATGAGATGGACAAGTAACAAACCACCACAGACTGCAAATCACTTGATGGATGGGAAAAGGACACATGTTAAGCATAACAATCATTATGATCCGTTATTCAATGAACCAGAATGTTACATCTGTCATAACTATGGACATAAATCTGTTGACTATCGCTTAAGGAACTATGAACCAAATTTGAATTCCCCTGCTGAAAATGTCAAGGTTTGGAAGAAGAAAGAAAGTGACAAGTGTGGATTAGTGTTGTCAGCCCAAAGACAAACAAACCCTTGGTATATAGACAGTGGATGCTCCAAACATATGATGGGAGACAAAGGTAAGTTTCTATCTCTAAGTGAAAGCAAATCAGGAAACGTAACCTTTGGAAATGATGCTCCAGGTAAATTAAAGGGTAAAGGGATGGTGAATTTAAGTAATGGAAAAGGGAAATCCCAAGATGTTTTGCTTGTAGATGGGCTGAAACATAATCTCCTCAGTGTAAGTTAAATGTGTGACAGAGGATGTGAAGTGGTGTTCATGTCCAAGGACTACAAGATAAATTCTGTAAACTCAGGACAAGTGGTGGCCAAAGGCATAAGGACAAAAAATAATGTATATGTGTTGAAAGAAGATAGAGAAGAGTGTCATCTAAGAAAACATGATGAAATATGGTTATGACATAGAAGACTTGGACATCTAAACTTTGACCACTTAATCAAGCTCAAAAATCTTGAGGCAGTAAAATATCTTTTGAGAATATCAAAGCCCCAAGATTCTATGTGTAAACCCTGCCAAGTAGGAAAGCTAACCAGGACACAGTTTAAGTCCAAGAGATTTACTTCAACAGAGAAACCACTCCAACTAGTTCATATGGATTTATGTGGATCATCAAGACAGGAAGGCACAGAGAAAGAAAACTACTTCATGTTGATTATTGATGATTACTCCATAATTACTTGGGTTGCGTTTCTCAAGGAAAAAGATGAAGCATTTGAGAAGTTTAAAATTTTTAAGGATTTAACTGAGAATCAAACAGGCAAGAGGTTAAAGGTAGTAAGATCAGACAGAGGAGGAGAATTTATGTCAAGTGATTTCAAGGAATTCTATGATAAGCATGGGATCAAGAGAGAATACACAATCCCAAGAACTCCACAACAAAATGGAGTAGTTGAGAGGCAAAACAGAACAGTGCAGCAAATAGCCAGGTCAATGATGAATGAGAAGAACATTGGTCAAACCTACTGGCTAGAAGAAATACACACAACAGTCCATGTTCTTAACAAAGCCCACCTCAGACCACAAAGTGACAAGACACCTTATGAACTGTGGTATGGGAGACCGGCTTCAATCAAACACTTCAAAGTCTTTGGGAGTAAATGTTACATAAAGAATAATGATGAGAAACTTGGAAAATATGATGACAGGGATGATGAAGGTATCTGCTTAGGGTATGCTACAAACAGTAAATGATACAGATGCTATAATAAGAGGTTGCATAAAATGGTTGACTGTATTGACGTAAAAGTTGATGAAGGAATCCCAACAAGAGAGGTGTACAAAAATGAGTCTTCTACAGAGGACACAACTGAAGCTGAAGATGAATAGGTCCAAGAATCAGAAAATGAAGACTCTGAATCAGGTGAAGACACAGATACTCAAACAGACTCAAATCAACAAACAACTTCAAACTCCTCCTCTAGAATCACTCAAAAGAATCATCCTGCAAGTTAGATAATTGGTGAAAAAGACAAAGGTGTACAAACCAGGAGAAAGATAATCAAAAAGTCCGAACAATCACATATAGCTTTCATATCCATGCTGGAACCCAAGAATTTTAATGAAGTTAGAAAAGATGACCATTGGGTTAAATCAATGAATGATGAACTTGATCAGATTGAGAAAAAAAATACATGGGAGATGGTTCATAGACCTAAAGGTAAAAATATCATTGGTTCCAAATGGATCTTTAAGAATAAGTTGAATGAGTAGGGACAAGTTGTCAGGAACAAAGAAAGATTGGTCTGTAAAGGCTATGCTCAAATAGAGGGACTGAATTTTGATGAAACATGTGTGCCCGTAGCAAGATTAGAAGCTATCAGAATATTTCTTGCCTATTCTTGTCATAAAAGGTTTAAAGTCTATCAAATGGATGTCAAGTCATCTTTTCTAAATGGAGATTTAAATGAAGAAGTCTAGATGGAACAACAAGAGGGTTTCGAACTGTCTGATAACCCTGACTTAGTATGCAAGATGAAGAAAGCTTTATATGGGTTAAAACAAGACCCTCGTGCCTAGTATCATAGATTGGATATGTATCTCAAAGAAAAAGGGTTCAAGAGAGGAATAGTTGACAACAATCTATATATCAAAATAGAGGGTAATGATTTGCTCATTGTGTTGGTCTATGTAGATGACATCATCTTCGGATGTAATAAGGATTCATTGGTACAATGGTTTTCTTCTGCCATGGAGTCTGAGTTTGAAATGTCTATGATAGGTGAACTTTCATTTTTTCTTGGTCTGCAAATTACTCAGAGGTCTAAAGGGATGTTCATTTCTGAAGAAAAATATCTAAGAGAAATGTTGAAAAGGTTTCAAATGGAATATTCTAAACCTGTGGGCACACCTATGGTTACTGGATGCAAATTAAGAAAGGATGATGACTCACCTGATGTTGATCAAATTTCATATAGGTCAATGATAGGCATTTTGCTATACATCACAACATCTCGTCCAGACATAATGCAAGTTGTTGGGATGGTAGGAAGATATCAGTCTGCACCAAAACAGAGTCATTTTCTAGATGTCAAAAGAATATTCATATATTTGAAAGAAACAATGAACTATGGCCTATGGTATCCTAAGAATCAAAATTTTCAATTATCAGTCTATTCAGATGCTAATTTGGCTAACTGCATTGATGAAAGGAAAAGCAGGAGTGGAGGTGCATTCTTCTTAGGAGATTCTCTAGTAGCATGGTTGAGTAAAAAGCAAGGTTCCATTTCTTTATCAACTACAGAGGCATAGTACATTTCTACTGCTACCTGTTGCACTCAGGTATTATGGATGATTCAAACACTTGCAGACTTGGAGGTAAAATATGCTGCACCGATCCCAATTCATTTTGATAACACTAGTGCCATCAGTGTGTCCAAGAATCCTGTATTCCACTCCAAGACCAAGCATATTCCCATAAAATACCATTTTCTGAGAGAGCAGGTCACCAACCAGATTGTTTAGGTCCATTACATTCCAACCATAGAACAAATTGCAGACATCTTTACTAAACCCCTAGCCAAGACACCATTTGAATATCTCCCACAAAAGTTGGGTGTCATCCCGTCTCACGCCTAAGAGAGTCCATCTTGTTAGGGGGAGTTTTGTATTGGTTGAATATATGATACCTCCTAAAAATACTACAATATCTCATGGAGAGCATTTTTTCTTTGACATTGATGTCAAAGGGGGAGAAAAGGAGTGGTCCAGACTAGATGCTACAGTTGGAGGTCCAAACAGATTAGCGTAGTCGTTTAGGGGGTCCATCAGTGCCAAATGGGGAGATTGTTGGCATGTTTATAGGTAGGTGTGATTGTCACTGATGGCAAGATTAGAGTATGCAGCGATGGAAAAATAGGGACAACGTAAGATTAGGAGGATTAGCGCAGAGTAGCATGCATTGTGTAGGTGTGCACCAGGGACAAGGTTAACTCATTGCTAAAGCTCAAGAGAGATAACATACTCAAGATCTTAGATGGATCATAGGTCGAGGCCTTTGACACTTAGAATTATTCCAAGTTAGGAGGATGTGTAAGACTGGGAGGAGAAGTGACAGTGATCTTTGGATCCCATTGAGAATTCCCAATGAACGTCAGATATGAGCCCGAGGTCTGACAGGTGTTGGATCCAAGAGAACTTGGACGTTCTTTAAAGAGCAAGGTGAAGCGGGGTTACAAAATCCCAAAGGTAGGAGGGTAGTTTCAGATACCGGAAGTTGGAAGAGTCAAGACTCTTCATCATCAGGAGTCCCAGAATCACGAAACTTGAAACACCGAAATCCTGAAAGCAGGAGGACAGTTTCGGATACTGGGAGTTGGAAGAGTTGAGACTCTTCATCATCAGGAGTCCCAGAATCACGAAATGTGAAACCCCGAGAACCCGAAACAGGCACATCGACTGGATGTTCAGATACCGGGAGTTGGAGGAGTCAAGAGTCGAGAGTCTTCAACACAGGAGTCTCGAAGTGCCGAAATGGAAAACACCGAAAATCCCAAAATAGGCACATCAACCAGAGTTTTGGATACCGGGAGTTGGAGGAGTCAAGAGTCGAGACTCTTCATCACAGGAGTCCCGAAGTCGCGAAATGCGAAACACCGAAACACATTTTTGTGTAGATTTCGGATACCGTGAGATGGAGCGTCAAAACACTTCATCACAAGGAATGTAGGAATGCCAAAATGCCGAAATGCGAAAAACACCTTTTGGTGTTGGTTTCAGATACCCAGAGTTGGAGTGTCGAAACACTTTGCAATAGGGATGTCGAAAAGACGAATGCCGAAATGTCGAAACTTCGAAAGGCCAAATTGCGAAATGATGAAATAAACGCGAGACCCATCATTTTTTATCCAATGGTGCATGTTATTCAGGAATATAATCGAAGGACTACTGTTTCTCTTCCTAGTTAATCGATCAGTGGAGATTTAGTTGCTGAAGCGGTCTTTGGAGGTTCACAGTGTAACTGCTAGAAACCACTGATGGTTTCTACCAGAGGACTCGATGAGACTTCTCTGTGACTTTCAGAGGAGTTGACGAGTCTCAAGGAATCTGCCAGTGGAATGAAGACTGTTCGTAGAGGCAATTGACAGATGGAAGAGCATTGAAGCCTGTAACTGCAACAGAGAGGTTGAGCTTGACTGTAACAGAGAAGATGAAGAGTCCCGACTTCTGGAGAGGTGAAGGAATCTTGGCATAACACCCAATGATGATGGATGCATGGGTTTAACTGCCAAAGAAGATGAGAGTTACAATGATGATCAGGCAGAGCACTCGACATGGAGAAAGCATGCAGAAGCATGGGGAGATAGCATGCACAAGGTGCACAGAGACTATAAGTATGCATAATAGAGAAGAGATGAGCGAGCTGTTGTTGAGAGGGATTCAGGAGTGTAGAAGGAGGAGTGTGTAGCAGCTGAAATACAGAGAAGAGGAATGGTGCATTGAATGGACATGGCACACAAAGCATAAAAGGAAGAAGCACAGAAAGCGCAAGACATGTGTGTAGCAAGATAGTGAGACACTAAAGGAAGGCTGAGGTGCTCTTGTAGATAAAAAAAAACATCATAAATTGCAAGAACATGCAGGAAGAGAGACACTAATACAGGAGAGCAGAGTAGCATAGCATAAAAGTGATAAGCCTGGTAAGGCAATGATAAATATTGTATCACTGTGATAAATTTATATATAGAAAACTTTATATTTTACGGTGGAAGGGAGGTTCTAGGGAGGACTATTGTCATCAAAGGTTCAAGTGGGTACTTGAACATAGGGAGTTGTAGCTTCCATCTGGTTGCAACAAGAGAAACCAGGGTGGAAGGGTGGTGCAAGGGAGAACTGTTGTTCTCTGTTATACAGGTTGGTGCCTGTGTTAATGAAAGTTGGTGCTTCCATCTAGTTGGTGCTGGAACACTTAGGGAGTTGGTTCTTCCTTCTAGTGGGTGATAGAGAAACCAGGGAGTTGGTGCTTCCTTCTAGTGGGTGCTAGAGAAACTAGGGAGTTGGTGCTTCCTTCTAGTAGGTGCTAGAGAAAACAGAGAGTTGGTGCTCTCAGCAAGTTGCAGCTTGCAAAACGTGTTGAAATAATGTAACTACGAAGAGCATTCTTATTATTGTTTTGTTATTGGATTAAATCCCCATTGAGGATTAATCATGTAATTATTATTATTGGATTAAATCCCCATTGAGGATTAATCATGTCATTATTATTATTATTGTTATTGGATTAATCCCCATTGAGGATTAATCATGTCAGTAATTGTATAAGGACCAAATCCCCTTTTGCGGATTGGTCATCAGACAAATACAAAGGGCAGAATAAGAAGTTGGCCCCAACAATTATAATGGAAGAACCATAATTAATTAAAGGTGGGTTTACCCACCCAGAGTGAGAGGTCAGCCCTACCAGATGGTGACTCTTCACACGTGCCAGATTGATATAAATAAGAGGCTAGCGCCTCACTTCTTAGACACACTTCACTTGCTCATTATCTTATGAG
>ML779927.1:172327-210822 GCA_009831015.1 Picea engelmannii | reverse complement strand
TCTGGTGGAGCCCAGACGTGTTCATTTAGTGGCTGCAAAACATGTGATGAGGTACCTTAAAGGTACAATGGATTATGGTCTCAGCTATGATGGAGATCATGACTTCACACTGAGTGGATATACTGATGCAGATTGGGCAAGAATCATTGCTGATAGAAAAAACACTTTCGGATGATGTTTCAGTTTAGGATCAGCTATGATCTCGTGGAAGAGTAGGAAGCAATCTAGTATTTCTCTCAGCACAGTGGAAGCATAGTACATTGCCGCATGTTATTCTAGCTGCGAAGCTATATGGCTTCGAAAGTTGCTGATAGGCCTATTTGATTTGGAGAGGAGAGAATCTGCGATTCTATGTGATAATCAAAGCTATATTAAAATGACAGAGAATCCTATGTTCCACGACAGGTCGAAGCACATAGAGATCCGCTATCATTTCATCTGTGACATGGTACAGAGAGGAGCCTTGAAGCTCCAGTACATTAGCACGGATGAACAGGTTGTTGATGTGATGACTAAGCCTCTATCTCATGTAAAGTTTGAACACTTTCGAGATAAGCTTGGTATTGTCCAAAAGGACCTTCCCTGAAAGGGGGAGTATATGTATTCCTTGCTTCTGACCTCGTTGTTATACGTAAAGCAAGATGAGTCATGCTTCTGACCTCGCTGTTAGACGTAAAGCATGACACCATGTGATCCTTGCTTCTAACCTCGTTGTTAGACATAAAGCAAGATGAGTTATGCTTCTGACCTAGTTGTTAGACGTAAAGCATAATGTCGTTGATTCCTTACTTCTGACCTAGTTGTTAGATGTAAAGCAAGATGAGTCGTGCTTCTGACCTCGTTGTTAGACGTAAAGCATGACGCTGTGTGTTCCTTGCTTCTGACCTTGTTGTTAGACATAAAGCAAGATGAGTTATTCTTCTGACCTAGTTGTTAGACGTAAAGCATAATGCCGATGATTCCTCGCTTCTGACCTCGTTGTTAGATGTAAAGCGAGATGTTGAAGTGTTCCTTTTTTTTGACCTAGTTGTTAGACGTAAAGCAAGATGAGTCATGATTCTGACCTACTTGTTAGACGTAAAGCATGACGTTGTGATTCCTCACTTCTGACCTAGTTGTTAGATGTAAAGTGAGATGATGATATTACTTGCTTCTGACCTAGTTGTTAGACGTAAAGCAAGATGTGACCGAAACTGAGCTACCAACTTAACCGCTATGACATTGAGCTAGTGTAGTTTTGTGATGAGGTATCATTTTTACTGATACATGTTTGATGTAGATGATGATAGCATTCTTTTGAGAATGATGATGCTGTTGATGAAGAAAACTTCTGATGACTTGTAAATGTGCTAGACAATTGTTCAAGATGATATTGACGATACTATCCTCCATATGCCACTGATGATGCAAACCTCTCTCACATGATGCTGATGAAGAATACCCTTCTTGTAAAGGGGGAGTGTTGAAATAATGTAACTACGAAGAGCATTCTTATTATTGTTTTGTTATTGGATTAAATCCCCATTGAGGATTAATCATGTCATTATTATTATTGGATTAAATCCCCATTGAGGATTAATCATGTCATTATTATTATTGGATTAAATCCCCATTGAGGATTAATCATGTCATTATTATTATTATTGTTATTGGATTAATCCCCATTGAGGATTAATCATGTCAGTAATTGTATAAGGACCAAATCCCCTTTTGCGGATTGGTCATCGGACAATTACAAAGGGCAGAATGAGAAGTCGGCCCCAACAATTATAACGGAAGAACCAGAATTAATTAAAGGTGGGTTTACCCACCCAGAGTGAGAGGTCGGCCCTACCAGATGGTGACTCTTCACACATGCCATATTGATATAAATAAGAGGCTAGCACCTCACTTCTTAGACACACTTCACTTGCTCATTATCTTATGAGGCAAGCTGCAATTGGAAGTTGGAGAGAGGAGAAGAAGGGTGGCGCATCTCTTGGGGAGGACTTTCTGTATTGGTTTGAGTTATCTCTTGAACATTGTATAAGCCATTTATGATAAGGAAGTTTTTGTTGGGTTTTCTTCCCCTAGAGGGTTTCCCAGAATAAATGATGTGTCTCTTGTGAATGTGTATTTCTCAGTGATCTTGTTCTTATTACGCTCTTATCTAATGAAATGCAAAGAACTATAATAATGGCATAAACATTAACAAAACAGAGGTTGTAGCCTCATTATGAGTTGGTGCTCATAAGTATGATAATATACAGAATGTAAAGATTACTTATCATATAAAGAAGAAGATGTTTTTACCCTTTATGGGTTTCCTCAAGAAATATTTGTCTCTATATATTTCATATGTGTGAATGATGATGAATGTTCTATTGCTTACTTCCTTGCATTATTTTGATTGTCATTCAGTGCTTTGCAAAGGGTTTAAAATAAGCATAATTGTTTAAGCTCGGTAACAACTGATTCACCCCCCCCTCTCAGTTGTCCAACAACAACACCCCAGGTTTTGAGCCCCATTTTAAATAATGTATTGTTACAATGCTGAGAGGCCAAAGTGCCCAAACAATTATTAAAAAGGCCAATGTTCCCAAGAAATGTAATGTTTGAACATTATTAATAACAAATACATCGCTGGCTGCTAAACGGACAAGGACTAGAGTTATAGGGGACTATGATTCCACAAGAGAGGGGAATTGAGGGGATAAATGTTTATTTCCTATTTTAATTACCCTTTTGTCTAAGGGAGTGGATCAATTATGTGGTATTCTTGGGGGAGGCCTAGAGGTTATTAATTCCCCATGAAACACTATCCTACCCCTGGTCTGTTGGGGAAGGTTGGTTGATAGCTCATTCGCTCATTTGCTCGTTCACTCCTTCATCCGTTTATGCGTTCATTCACTTGCTCACTTGTTCATTCATTCCATCCTTACCTATCAATCATTGATCCATCCTCATCTGCGTCTTGGCTTGGGAAAGGGAAACTAACTGCTGAAGAGAAGCCATGGTATCATTGGATGTAGAGGTTGCTGGTGTAAATCCAACCATGATTTGGAGCAGTAGTGTCTATGGTTGGGTGGAACGTCCTTGGTCTGCAGCCAGTTGGTGTCTTCTTTTATAAAGATAAGTGCTCTCTATTACGGTAATATTTACCTATATACAAATGTATTCCGTTGTGTATTTATTTATTGTTTAATTGAATATTTAGAATATGCATGTTGGATGGTTATTGTTGTGCATGTCGTTAGATCTTTTCTTTTATGCGTCCTTATTAATTGAAAAAGGTATCAATAAGAGAAATAAGTCCAAGGGTGGGATTGAAGGTGGCACACCCTGACCTGTGGGTGGTCGGAGAATGTTACACCACACATATTCTTGGTAATACGTCTTAAGATGAATCTTCGAGAAAATATTCTATTTTTACAAATATATGATGATTGGTATAAGGAAGTTAAGGATAATATTGGACCAAATACCATGACGTTACCGAAGTTTGAGGGATATTCGATGGACATCAATGGATTGTAGAGATATAACGACATAATTTACGTACCTCCTAATGACGAATTAAGAATTTTGATCTTAAGTGAAGCTCATCGATCATTATACATGGCTCATCCATGAGTCACGAAGATGAAGGAAAATATTAATACTTTATTCTTCTGGAAAGGAATGAAAGTAGACATAGTTAGTCACGTGGAAAGATGTCTAGAATGTCAGCAAGTAAAGGCTGAACATAGACATATAGTAGGATTTTTACAACCACATGCTATTCTTGAATCGAAATGGGAAGTCATTTGGATGGATTTTATTGTTGTATTACCAATGATGACAAGGAGACACGATTCGATTTTTGTGGTAGTTGAAACTCTGACGAAGAGTGCACACTTTATTCTAGTGCATATGATGTATCAGGCGCCAGACATAGCTAGAGTATTTGCTAGTGATATTCTGAGGTTACATGGTGTACCAAGAAGAATCATATCTGATCGAGGATCAATGTTTACTGGATGATTTTGGACTTGTTTCCAAGAGGCCTTGGGAACACAATTGAGTTTTAGCACAACATATCACCCCGAGATAGATGGCTAAACCAAAAATACTTCTTTCCATTGGTAGAGTTTGCATACAACAACAATTACCAAAGTATGATTAAAATGGCTATGGGTGAGTTAACTGAAACTCCCGGCCATGCATGGTCGAGGATTCATCCAAAAATTAAGCTATTTTACAGAAATTAAATCTATATGAGGCGCTTCCTATAGACCATTTACATGTGACCATCTACACAAAACCACGGGCTTATTATTTAAGTGTTCTTACCAGTGCCTCATGGCTTCTGTGTTCATAACCCATGACTGGGGGCTAGAACCTAGTCCTTTGGACTTTGTCCTTTGGGATATTTATCTCTCATCCATTATTCTGGAGTTTCAACTCTCCAAAGTGTTTACCTCTCACAAGGGTTGATCCGATGGTTGGCGTGATTCCTGGAATCGAATCAACGGTATGGATTTGATCCTTACTTATCCTTCAACTACTTAATCCAATGGTTGTGACTTAATCAAACATTGAGATGGACAACTATTATTTACTTCGGGACTTCGATGCTTCCAACTTCTGCAATATTTCAATATTTTGTAGTTACATTTCGCTGAAGTATATCGGATGGCTGATATTTTATTTTCATGATGAACAGTTCTGATTCATTTCGGAACTTTGACACTTCAATACTCTGACCTTTGTAGTCTTCCAAATCTTCTAGATCAAAGATGCGTGTCCATAAAATTCAATGGTATAGATCTTATTTCAGAGCTTCGGTACTACAGGACTCCGACCTTTGCATTCTTCCAACTCTTCCAGATCAAAGACACTTGTCCATAAACTTCAGCGGTCCAGATCTTATTTTGGAGCTTTGGTACTCCAGGACTCCGACCTTTGCAGTCTTCCACTGTACTTGATCAATGGTCGAGAATGCTCCCGAATTAGATCAATAATTAGCATTTACTTCAGACTTCGACGCTTCGGGTATTTTTTGGTAGTAGAAAATGGATATCCCCCGAAGGACATACTGGGAAGAGTGATGTAACTTGCTGACATCACTGCTGACTTGGCATTGGTCGAGTGGCTTCCATGTGTCACTTAAATTCGTGACTTACATATACCTAAAATTCCAACTGGACTTAGTGTTGGACAACTGAGAGGGGGGGTGAATCAGTTGTAACCTTGCTTAAACAATCATACTTATTTTAAACTCTTTCCAGATCACTCAATGACAATCACAATAATGCAGGGAAGTAAGCAATAAACTATTCAACATCATTCACACAAATGAGATACATAGAGACAGATATTTCCCGAGGAAACCCATAAAGGGAAAAAACCTCTTCTTCTTTATATGATAAGTAATATGTACATTCTTTACATTATCATACATATGAGCACCAAATCATAATGAGGCTACAACCTCTGTTTTGCAAGCTGCTACTTGCTGAGAGCACCAACTCTCTAGATTCTCTAGCACCAACTCCCTAGTTTCTCTAGCACCCACTAGAAGGAAGCACCAACTCCCTAAGTGTTCCAACACCAACTGGATGGAAGCACCAACTTCCAGTCACACAGGCACCAACCTGTATAATAGAGAACAACAATTCTCCCTTGCACCACCCTGCCACCCTGGTTTCTCTGGCTGCAACCAGATGGAAGCTACAACTCCCTTTGTTCAAGCACCCACTTGAACCTCTGAGGACAACAGTCCTCCCTAGCACCTCCCTACCACCCTGAAATATAAATCTTTGTTGTTAAGACTTATTACAATGATATACAGTTCTTCAATGGCTTACCAGTCTCATCACTGTTCTGCTACACTACGCTGCTCTGTCTGCATCAGTGTCTTCTGCACACTCCTTGCGCTTTCTTTTCTTTTTCCTTTTATGCTCTCTACGCCATGTCCCTTCAATGCACCATTCCCCTTCTGTGAATTTCTGATGTTGTGCTCTACCTCCTTCTTCACACCTCAAT
Source organism: Picea engelmannii (assembly GCA_009831015.1). Classification (NCBI taxonomy): domain Eukaryota; kingdom Viridiplantae; phylum Streptophyta; class Pinopsida; order Pinales; family Pinaceae; genus Picea; species Picea engelmannii. The sequence continues at coordinate 204,816 of ML779927.1, read as the reverse complement.
CACACTCAACAACAAAAACCATTTCTTCTTTGTTCAACATTCTTATACTCTCTGTGCACCTTCTACATGCAATCTGCTTCTTGTTCTTGCATCCTCTCCGACCCCAATATCCTCAACATCGGGGTGTTTTCTCCACTTCACCCTTCCATAGCTATCCCATCTCCTGTGTGCCATGCTGTCTCTCTTTGTTCTGCATCTCCTGCTCATTCTGAGTGCTCTGCCTGATCATCATGGTAACTCTTCATATTCTCTTCCAGTTTACCCTACGTATCCATCATCACTGGGTGTTATCTCAAGATACCTCATCTTCTCTGGTAGTTGAGACTCTTCGTCTTCTCTGTCATAGACGAGCTCATCCTCTGGCAGAAACCATCATTTGTTTCTAGCAGTTACACTATGAAGTGCAACGGTAGCCCTTCAATCTTATTCAAATTCATCTGCACCGTTGAATTGACTTCATTGAATCTTGCGTTCATTTTTCCATTTCGCACTTCGGCATTTCAGGATCCCCATGGTGAAGATTTCTTTAATCTCCATGTCCCGATCCACAAAACTCTGAAATGGAACTTGCCGCTTCGAGTTCTCTTCTATAGTTCTTCGACAATGTGACCACCAAAATATGACCCCTCTCCAATCACACAAGCACTTCGATCTCCAAATCAATGGTCCTTGATCCGTGGTGATCAGATGACTATCCTTTGCCCCAGGACTTTAGCCTTTGGGACTTTGGGGGAGTGATGGAGTTAAAACTCCTGAAGAAAAAACTCCCGGAGTGAGGTCAGTCTTATGTCACTCGATGACATGTCGTGACTGAAGTGGCTGTCATGTGTCACTTAGAATTGTGATTTCCAGTGGCCTAAAATGCCTAATAAACTCGACACTTGTCATTGTTTGATCATGCCACTTTCCATAGTCTTCCACCTATCCTTTCTGACGTGGTCTACCACATTCTCCTCCTCGATCTATCGGCTCAGATCACTTCGTGATTTCGCATATCGCAATTTCGACATTCTTGATGTGAATGTTCTCGACACTTCCAAGTCCCCGTATGCGAAACTCCGAAATGAAGTCAGATCAACTTTTCAACTTTTCTCACTTCGCAACTTCGGGACTCCTGTGATGAGGAGTCTCGACACTTGACTCCTCCATCTCCCGGTATCCGAAATTGTCTCCTACTTTCGGGATTTCGACGTTTCGCATTTCGTGATTCCGAGACTCCTGTGGTGAAGTGTTTTGACACTTCAACTCCTGATATCCAGAACTCCAAAATGGAGTTATTTCCTGGTCTGTAAAACTCTTGTTGATGTGCCTCTTTCGGGATTTCAGGATTCTGGATTTCACAACTCCGGGACTCGTGAGTTGAAGAGTCTCAACTCTTGACTTCTCAATCTCCTGGTATCCGAAACTCCGAAATGTTGTCGGATCAACGTATTCAGACGTTTCGCATTTCGTCATTTCGACATTCTTGTCGTGAGTTGCTTCCTTGACTCCTCCAATGCCCGGTATCTGAAACTCTGAAATGGAGTTTACACTTCTGATCTTTCCATGAAATTATCCCTGCGCTGCTGATCTTCCTTGCCTTCCTATTTTCCATCAAATAAACAAGCACACTCTTGCACTCTTCGTGCACCTTTGCACTATCTCTTCTGAGCTTACGTTGTCCCTGTTTTTCCATTGCTGCATACTTTGATATTGCCATCAATTACAAGCACATCTGCCAGAAAACATGCCAACACCTAGACACTTGTCACCATATGATTGTGCCACATGTCCTTTCTAACATGGATCTCCTAATGTGGCACATGTCCTCCTCCTGGATCTGATGGTTTTGATCATTCCTAGATCAATGGTCCATATTTATTTTGGCCTTCAAGACTTTGGGTTATCCATTCCCAATTCTCAAATATTTCGAAGTGATATTCCCAGAATAAAACTCGAGCAACTTGACTTCATATGAAAGTCCATCTATTTCGAGGAAAATCTCTCTATGGCTAGGGGTAAACCACAACAGAAGAAAATGACTGCAAAAATAAACTCTATTCTCAAGTATTCTATATAAATAAATATGATAGCAAGACAAGATAAAATGCCTACCTCATCCAGACGTTCGATGAAGTCCACCATTGAGCACTTGACCCAAAGAAATACACCTGCAACTAGTCCTCAACAACCAAGCAACATAAGAATATGGTGATAATATATAATGTTAGCACGTTCAATAGCATAATCCATCAACATTCATAACAAATATGCCCATGGAATAATAATTCAAATATTTTCAAGATATCAATTGGATGAGAAAAGAGTATTTCTATCAAGATATGATCATCAGAAGTGAATAAGTTACATACTTCTATGTCAGCATGGTTCATAACCAAGAAACTAAGTTACTTCCAGTTGGGCCTCCACCACTTCAATCCTCCACCAAAGGCAAGCTCATATAAGAGAGACAATGAAGTTCTCAATCAATAAGGAAAGACATTGGGGGTTGAAGACTGTGTTTAGACTTAAAAGATAAAGGGATGCATAATCAATGTGAAGTGAATAATTCCTCCAGAGTAACTTTGCTCTCAAAGTTGAATTCTTTCTCCTCTTTTCCATAGCTCGTATTTGGCCCATTTATAGGCTTCAAGTGGAATTGAAGGGTTGAGTCAGAACGTTTCCAGTATATGGAAGGCCAAGGATCATTGATCTTGTGACGTGACATGGAAACCTGACACCATTTTTTAATTTTGGGCACATTTCCCGATGTACGCGGGATTTAGTGATGCAACCTGTGTATACGCATGTTGTCTAGTAGGCAAGGTGCGTATATGTGGAAAAATTGTATTTTTAGCTCTGGGATTTGCAAAAAGGGATTAAAAGTCTGCATAGGGAAATGGAAAAAGGCCTTTTGTGCAAGATTGCATGGGGTGAGGAAAATATTGCTATAACATATGCCCCCTAATGTGTGAGGTCAGAGGAGTATTTGCGATGGCCTAAATACATTATAAAAACCCAGAAGTGGAGTAATGGGGACCCAAATGGAAGAACTAGTTGCTCATTACAATCTATACTAACTTTGCATACATGGCTGCCAATTTGAATTACATTGTAGATCCATGTGAAAATATACCAAACAACTATCCATGGCCATGAATAGGAAAATACAAATGAGGTTACATGCCAAAGGCTGTCATAGTCATGAACAAGGCCCAATAGAACTAGTCTCAAAATCAATTTGAATATATCTATATACAATGGATTACAATCTGATCTCCCATGATCACTAAAGTCACATAGTATTGGTCCAATGAAAAGGTAGCAACAACTCAGGAAAGGTGCGGATACATACTGATGTATTTAAGTCTTCTACACAATCTGCCAAAGGTGCAAGTCTACATTGTGTGAATAAAGGAGTTGAGTTCAAACACAATGAGACTCTGTTTGATTACCGGTCATTGAGGTATATTGTTAACAAACGTGAGAAAACCTACCAATGATGAACGTAGGTATCAAGGCACCGAGTACATTCTTACAAGTGTGAATAAAGGATTTGGGTTCGAACACTTGAATAATCCATCGATCAGGAGACCTTGATGTATTTCCAACTGTCGATGGCGAGAGAACCTACCACTAATGACTGCAAGCCTCTAGGTACTCATAGGAATCTAGGTCTTGTTTCCAGAATATATAAGATGAAATCGATGGAAGGAGACCCACTGAAAGGAGAGCATTAAGGAATCTCTCATCATTCAGAATGAGGTACAAAGAAGGAGCTTGATTATTTGGATGAAATCGAACGAAGAACATGCTCATGAACCAACAACCCTGTGTGTCTTTCACGTGTGCCAAGTGCAAGTGGTACACAAAAAAGACCCTCTGAATAGAAGCCAATGAGGAAAAATGCTGAAAAAAGTGAGGAAACCACCAATAAGGATAATGGAATCCAAGACACTGCACAAATCCCAATGTGTGAATAGATATATTTCCATTGAACATAAGGGAAACCACCTAGTCAACGACCAAGGATGAAATGTCAACTATTGGGTTCAAGTTTACCTACCAATGAGGAAAGTAGGACTAGGGTGCATAATAGGGCTACAAAATCATGTGATTCTAAGACAAACTGAGGGTATGGCCGACATGGAATGTCAAGAGTTTTGAGCAATGGATGACACAGGTTGATAGACATCCTTTGAATAAGAGAATTATACATATGGAAGACTTTGGCAGCATAGACTTGATGATGAAACCATGATATGCAGGAGGCATCAATCAAGTTCTTCATAGGGACTAGAAGAGTAACCAGTCGGGGGAGTAAGCTCTTTGTAATGAGCTCATCTTTCTAAGGCCATGCTAAACCCAAAATTATGATGACAAGTGGACTCAATAACTTTGTGCTCTATTCAAAGGCGACACGACTGCTGCCAATATAAGATAATAATCACTTCCTACTCTTCTTTTTGTTTTCATAGTCAAATGAATGCTATGATACAGAGGAGGAAACGAGTGTCGCGAGTAAGAAAAACTAGTTCCAGTAGTGGAACATACCTATGCTCAATGCAAGGAGGTGCATGCGGGAGATGGACACTCTGGGGAATGTTCCCTCCTGGGTATAGGGTGTCAACTTGCAAAGGATATAAACTAGGCTCTGCTTGGTTGAGGATGCAAAAATGTCGAGGAAAACAATTTATAACGCAAAGAGAGAACTGCCAATAGGCGCAATATTGCAATAAAGGGCATGAGATGCAATCACAACTTAACGCCAAAAAGTGTCATTTTTCTTAATATTAGTCTACTTGGTGTGAAAAAGGGATAAAATTGTACCAAATAGACGTCCTTTCATATCCAATTTACGAGTGGGAAAGAGACAATTACACTTGGAAATATTTTTACTTTTTGAAAATGAGTCAGAAAAGAGATTAAATAAAACTCAGTTGGGAGTCCTCTAGGAATAGGTCAACATGTTTATGAATGAGAAATGAGGCTCAACATAAAATTCATGTATTATCTATAAGGGACTCCTGGTGCTATGAAAAAACTCTGTGCATGGGCACCGAATGGAGTAGAGGATCTAACTAGGGTACCCATGTTTGGTAAGTCTCTACCATTTGATAATGACACGTCTTATAGAAGATGGAGGGTTATGTGTCACTAACAAATGGGCTTGTACCTAAGGCATGTGAGTGACAGTTATAGGACAATGGAAGTGTGCATGATGGAATGGACACCTATCCTATATGCTGGGTAGCGAAAATACATGTCCATAGTTACGGACGACCAACATAACGCTAACAACCGGAAGAATCCCTGGATAAAACTCAATCCACTATTGTATTAGTCCATTAGGAGAAAATACGATCCAAAACTATGTAAAGTGGGTAAAAACTACTATAAATAGTAACAAAAACCAAATTTTACTATGTCATTTGACTTTTTTACCCAAATAGTGAATTTTGGACCAAATTACCTTCGATCTTCAACTGGTGATTGCGGGAGCGTTGAGTGACGGAATCAGAGACCGTATAGACCAAGTAATTTCTCTTCCCCTCCTCTTGCTTTCTAGTGGATTACATTTTGTATTTAGGTTTCAAATTTTGAGTTATTTAAGGCGCAAATTAGGTATTTAGGTTTACGTAGGATGCCATTCATTGGGTTGCGTATATGCAAGGTTATACGCGACTGTGTAAAATACATACTACATATACTCAACCCTATACACAACTGTGAATGTTGTAACCCACGTATATGTCCGTAAACAAGTTTTTTTATGGTTGCTAAGTCAAAAAATGATGTTTCTCTGGCAGGGTGGTGCTATAATGGAGGGAAAGGGAACACGAGGAGGTAGGTGCTTCTGTGGAAAGAGATCAAATGGCCTTGAAAATATTTGGGTTGTACAAGTTTTGGGCACTCAAAGGGATGCGGACCCAAGTCGGGTTGGTATAATTTCTCGTGGATTACTGATATCTAGAAAGAGAGATTAAACCTTGATGGGAAACCATTAAGGATTGAATTCAAGGATATATATTTCTTGACTTGGTTGTGGCATTGGGGTGAGGTGGTGAAAATCAAAGCCCATGGATTTGGGAGCGGTATGAAGATAGAAGAGTACATAGATACTCACTATATAGCAGGGATCGAGAAGGTTGGGATTCAACTCCCCATCTGAGCGATAAAAAATCTAAGCCTCAAGATTGTTGTCCTCATTTTGACTTGGATCACAAGATCGACTTCGTTGCATTAGGCATCGAGGCCTCTTATCTTCTACTCCATAGAGTGTTTGAGACCCACAGTGTACGATTGGTGCACCTCACTACTAGATAATATGAAGAGCCAGTTGATAGAATACAAACATGGTGACAAGAGGAACTTCGGTTTTGCATCCATCTTGTGTAGATTTTTCTTCGAGCGGTTTCCAGGTTTGGGACCTACAGTTGATATCATTCCTCAAGGACCTCACGATCCAGCCATGGCATGGTGGACCGAGGTGATGAGACGACAAGGGGGAGGTAGGGTGCCCACACCCTACAATGATTATTTCTTTTATTAGTGGAGATGACAGGTCATTGCTCTGGATGAATACCCCTATGTAAGGATCAACTTCAAAGGGGACCTTGACATGCCATTGCCATTAGGGACCGCCTACAAGGACACAGGTATGCCAAAGTTTTTAAATATTTCATTTTTTTTTTTTTTTTGTATAGTAAAACAAAAATATTTTTGGATGACATTTAAGTACTAACTAGACACTTATGTGATGCAGACGTAGGTCCTCGATGACCAGACAAGCTTCCATGACATCGTCAGAGGAACTAGGGAGATGAGGTAGTAGGAGGATAAGTAGAGAAAATCCTTCAAAATATGTAGGGAAACCTATCTCGTTTGTCACATAGGATTCCGATGGGTCACGTAGAGGATCTGACGGAGGCCATAAAGTGGCAAGTGGTTGGCATGCCTAGAGCTTGGGTGCGACTCTTTCGACATCTCACAAATTCCATAGTTAGTTATCATGACACACATTCAGTGCCATAGGTGTAGATGTCATGGGTTTTGTATTATCGACTGTATATGTGTATTGAAGGTGTTGGCCCCAATTTTGTACTATAAACATCATATTTTTTGAAGTATATATAAAACATGGTTCTTCATCTTTACTTATATTACAATATGTAGATTGATGAGATTGTTTTCTTTGCTTTAGTTGTGTGAAAAATGCCAATCTAAAACGAAATTAGCATAAACATCAGATACATAATTATAAATCCTAGGAATGTGATGATAAGTAATAAAATCAAATTGTCGTTCTAAAAGGCTTACCTGAAGGAATCATCAAAGTAACTTAGGATCGTGCACACGGTAACTGTTGTTCAATTGACATACTACTAACTGGGAATCCATGAGAACCTACAAAGAGTAAATACCATGTAAAATGGCATCTCGCAAAAGTTCTATAATGACGCTATATTTGGCCACATTATTCATGGATGGCCCTAGGCATACACCACCTAAAGACACTAGTAGACCCTCAGGTGAGTAAACCACCCGAGCGATGGAAGACAAGTTCTGTTTATGATGATTGGCTCTGTCTGTGAATCCTAAGTAGGCCGAAGACTCCGTTGACATCTGCCAACCAAGGGAAAACTCGATAAGCAATATGAAGAAAAAAAATAAAGGGAAAATATATATACACTAAATTACATTAGTATACAAAGAGTTACGCCCAAGCTTGGGGTGCAAGCGTAATATATTTTCAAGTAGAGCCCATTCCCGGGCTCGGCCAACATGTTCCCTTCATAATATTCTAACTCATAGGCTCCTTTTTCTAAGACACGTCGCACAATATAGGGACTGTGCCACATGGGTTTGAACTTGCCTGCCCCCAACAGTTCTTTGGATTGATCATATAAAAGGACCAAGTCACCCTCAACGTACAACTAAGGAAAAAAATACTTATCATATTGGACCTTGAAACGTATTTTATTCGCTTCGATAGCCATAGAGGCATATCGACGCTGCTCGTCAAGGCTCTCTAGGTGTATGAGGCATTGCTCGAGATTGAAAGTGTCAGGGAGGAGCGTGAATTCCAATCCAATAGAAGGGTTTTCAAATTCAATAGGTAAGATCGACTCCACACTGTGTACTAACTGGAAAGGAGAAAAACTGGTGGAAGTCTTGACTGAGGTTTGGTATGCCCCGAGTGCGAGATATAACATAATATGCCAGTCAGATTTGTTCTGGCTAACAATTTTCTGCAAAATGGTATTGAGAGACTTGTTGACGGCCTCTACCTATCCATTTTCCTGGGGGTAGTAAGAAGAAGAATGACCATGGTTAAACCCCATCTTGGATGCTAGCTCTTCCATCATTTCCTTCTGAAAGTGACTTCCATGATCTGTGATAATCTTAATCGGGATACCGAACCTCATGATAATTTGATTGAAAATGAATAAGGTGACAATCTTCCCATCGGATTTAACTGTAGGCATGGCCTCGAACCACTTAGTAAAGTAGTCTATGGACATGATAATGTGTTGATTCCCCCTAGCCAAAGTTGGGTTTCAATCCACAAAGTCCACCCCCCACTTAGTGAAGGGACTGATGGTAATGACTGGATGGAGATGGGATGGGTGAAAGAACATTTTCTGAGTGAACAAATGGCAGGGGTGACACTTCTTAACCACTTCAACGCAATCTTTAAATATAGACGGCTATAAATAACCGACTCACAAAATTTTCTAGGTTGTTGCAAGCCCAGATAGATGACCACCATAAGCCCCACTATGAAAATCATTTAGAACTGACTCGACTTCTTCATGAGTTAAACAACGATGCAGGATATTGTCTATTCCTCGATGATACAGAGTGTCTCTGACAATAATGTAATTCTTTTCTTGGTATCGTACACACCATCTGTCATCTCGCGAGAGATCCTGAGGGAAATTCAAAGTTTGAAGATAGAGAAAAATGTCTCCATACTAGGGGTGAGATGACTAGACAAGGAAAATGTGTTCATCCACAAAAGAATTGACATGAACAACATCCTCGTCTAATCATGGGAAGTCAGATATTAACTCTGCAAAGACTAGTGATTTCTTGGATTTCACAGAAGCGAAATCGAGATCAAATTCTTGTAAAATGACAATCCATTTATTGTATTTCCCCTCTATGATACACCTACTAAGTATGTATTCAAATGGATTAACACCGGAAACCACAATAGTCTTTCAAAGCAATATATAATGGCGTAATCGTTGGACTGCGTGAATGACATCCAAAGCTAGCTTTTCAACATGAGAATATTTGAGCTCAGGACCGACTAAGTTTAAAATAATATAGTAGATGATGTGCTCGTGTAGCTTATCATCCCCTTGAACCAAAACCATATCATTTGTTTCCTCGGACGCAGTGACATGAAGCATGTAATACCTACTGTAGTGAGGATACTTTAGCATAGGCATCGATACCAAGGATTTATCCAAAGCATCAAAGGATTCCTAGGTCCGCTCATCCCAGATAAAAGGGGAGTCCTTCTTCAAAATACACATTGAAACCTTAGTAATATTGACATATTTTACTATAAACGGATGTAAAGATTTGGCTTTCCCCTGTAAACCTTGAAGTTGTGGAATGGTGCATGGGGGAGGCAATCAAAGTATTTCCTCAACCTTTAACAGATCTACCATGATCCTGGTCTCAGAGACTAAAATTCCCAGAAGATGTCCAGACCTAATGCAAAAGATGCATTTATGAGGGTTCAACCGGATTCTGTAATGACGACATCTTTCAAAAACTAGTTGAAGGTTCTTAGGGTGATCCACTCTCTTACATGAGTGATTAGTAAGATCATCAAGATAATCTTCGACTATATGCTTAAGATCGTGGAATGAAAAGGTCATACCACGTTGGAAGGTTGCTTTGATGTTTTTAAGGCCAAAAGGTATCTTCCGGTATGTGAAGGTACCCCAAGGAAAAATAAATTCCATTTTGTGTTTATCCTCGGGTTTAATTTGAATTTGGTTATAACCTGAAAATATGTCCATGAAAGAAAAAACTTCGCTTCCTGCACACTTGTCAAGAATCTGATCAATGAAAGGTGTCAGGAAGTTGTCTTTAGGACAGGCTTTGTTTAGGTCATGAAATTCCATGCATACATGGATGGTTCCTTACTTCTTATTCATAAGAATAGGATTGGATACCCATTCATTCAAGGGAACCGGCTAGATGAAGCCAACATTAAGAAATTTCTCTACCTCTGCATTAATAGTAGGGGCCTTCTAGGGATTGATATCTCTAAGACGTTGTCGAACAGGCTTAGCATCTGGATAATTTTTAATCTCATGCTCAACAATTCAAGGGTCGATTCTTGGCATCTCTTCATATGACCAAGAAAATACATCTCATAATTCCTTCAAGATCTCGGTGTAGATCAGGATTTCTTCTGGCGCACAATCTGCACCGATGTGTACATTTTCAATCTTTCTAGGGGTAGGAGAGATATCGATCATGACAGTAGGAGAGATACTCTCCATATTTCCTTCGGCATAAATGTCGTGCATATCAAGTGGAACTATGATGTGACCGACTATCTCGCTCAATGTAGATTGAAAGTCACCCTGTTCGATTGTAGCAAGCTCTGGGAGAAAATAAGAGTGATGATGCATGCCATCCCAAGGTTTGTCAAAACCATTCATGGAAGCGATGATAGATTTATCTAAGGATAAAGTCTCATCGAGGCAGTCATGTGAAAAAGATGACGAAGTGGCCAACATAGGCTTAAGAACAGGATCCTCCTAGTACGTCAGTGAGGTAATAGGATCTAGATCAGCGGAAGAGTCAAGAACAACTTGATACACTATCTCCGCTACCAATAGTGGCATGGACATTCCAACATGCGACTAACCTTTACAAGATAAATTCGATGAAGGTAGGGTCCAAGGATCGTTAAAATAGGAAGTGTGGAAAGGAATAGACCTCTCTAACAAAGAGGGCCTACTAGGCATGGTGAATCAGTGCCATGAAGTCGAAGGTACCCATAAGGGATAAATACATTCCGACACTGATATTCTCAGTTGTTGGCTAAGAATTTTTGACCACGAGGATCGACAGTCCAACAGATGCACTGGGGCTAGCATATGCAAAGTATAACTGGTCGAATGTCATGGTCTTCCCATCATGAGGGGAAAAAAGAGTCTAGAATATAGACGATACAAAAACAGTCATAGCATAATTCCAATTGTGTCCTAGTAACAATTTATAATCGAGGGGCACATAAACCACCTCGACATCCACCTCTATCGTCTTCTCTTCTAACTTGACCGGAAAGGAAGGAAGAATACCATGAGAGTGAAAAGAATGACTGTCAAAAGCAATAAACATGGTTGGATATTGAGAGAGAATCGGAGAGCCGAGAGCTTTCCAATAGATCAGGGACATCATAGACATTGTAGCTCCTTCATCAACAACCACACGCTTGATGGTATACTTCGAATAACCCACGTGGATTTGGAATGCCACATGGTAAGGAAAGAGAGGCTTCACATTTGTGACATCAAACTTGATAACTTTCGAGCCAATGGGGTCTAGAGCTCCTAACATAGATAGAAAGGCATTCCTCTATGAAGGACACGTCTGGAGTACCTCTAGGGCTGACATCGCACAAGGGGTTTGACCTAGGTCCTCAACAATAGAGTAATTCTGGGCGGATCTAGCATTTGGATTGTGGGTAGAGCGCTTGAGTACTCCTTTCAGAATACGAGGTGATGGCTCTTTTTTTTGATCTGCAAAGGCATCTTTGGAGGAGGAGGAGATTCTAGACCATGTATAGTTTGCGAAGAATTGCAATCGCGAGACCGGGTGGCTACATTAACCTAAGAATTGAACATATTGATACAAAAATGGTCACCGTCTTGTGTTGGTGGGTTTTGACTTCAACTAGCCACATTTCCATCTTTTGAGGAGCTCGCAGCCATGTTATGGTTACATGGAAAAGGATTTGTTATCACGGCGGGCGATAGAGATAAGAGCCTCAAAACTTCTACAAGTTTGGGGCATAAATGAGTAAGATGATTGTATGTACAAATATTACAGGGAAATTGCACCTTACGCCTTTCTTTCTTGCCCTCACTAGCATTATTATTCATCCTCTCATTATTACCATTTTCCTTGGTTTTATTATTATTATTCCCACACTTACAATTATTATTACATCCTTTATTCTTATTCTCGTGTGGTTGTTGGTTACCATTTGGGCCAGTCGACGATTGCATGGAATCTACATCCACCGACTGAGTGGGATTGCAAGACATAGAGGAAGCTGGCCCTCCTGCAGACTGGTTTAGAGAAAACTCTTTCAAATGGATTGTCACCGAGTCTGCAGATTTCAAATTGGCGGATCCTACAATGCCATCAGCATGACGTCTGGGCTTTTGTCTAGGGTCACAGTTTGACCTTGGTGTGTCAGGAAGAAACTTGTATAACATCTAGTCTAAGCGTATATAAGATCTAACTGTTGGGCTTTGAAGATTTATTCTTCCTCAGATGTAACCCTAGATGTAGCAACATACATTAAAATAGGAGGTTGTAAACACTTAAGGAACCATTCTAACAGGAAATCTAGGGGTACGCAAGTCTTGATCAAAATTTTTCATCTACACCACTCCTAGATGTGATCCGATATATGAGTGGATTTGTCCTGGCGTAAGGTCGACGAAATTTCTAGGCTAGCATCGTAATGAACCAACAATTAGAACTGGTTAAGGAAGACTAGCACCATCTGAATAAAGGTCCCATATGCCCCCCTAGGTAGCTTGATATACCATTTCATGGAAACCCCTATGAGGGTGCATTGAAATAATCTTAACCGAATTGAATTGTCATTAAGGGAATTCGAAGAGCACCATAGGTGAAAGGTGGTAAATTTGATCACCAAGATCCTTGCCATTCTTTCCTTCAAATTTAATAATGTCTGAAGGAAGCTTGGTGGGAATGGGGGGCCATGTAGGATCATGAAACACAGTGTCATTCATCAACTTAGACAAGTTTGGTAGTTCGAGCGTCGCCAGAAAAGGGAGATGGGGTTGCGACATATGGCCCCAATCTCCCTTGAAAGATTGTGTTTGGGGGATTGCAGCCCATCTAGGGTTCTGGTAAACACCATGGACTTGTCCAGGATTGTAAGACCCTCCTCCAAGATGATTCATAAAAGTTTGGTTGGGCACCATTCCAGTAGGAATGCTATGATGAGGGTTATAAAAAATTCCCCCAAACAAAGTGGCTCCGCAATGGGGGTTGCCCAAGGTGTGAAAATGACCTCCTCTGGGTGTGAATCTGGGGATAAAGGTGGATTCATCATGCCAAATGTGTTGGTCAGAATAGACACTGAGGAGGTGAGGGTAAAGGATGAACCATGAGCAAAATCTTGTCCTCTAGGTTGGTTACTCCACCCATAAGCAACAAGGTTAGACCCGAGGTTAAAAGAAGGAATTCCTCCCACTGTAGGAGTCATTTGAGGGATTTGAGAGCCACCAAACAAGAATGGAGTATAAGGAGGAGCTGTTCCCCCAAGTCCAATGCTAGAATTAGGGCCAGTGGCTAGGATGGAGTTTGAGAAATGTGAAGTAAAATCTGGCATACCATAGGAAAAAGTACTAGAGGCCATCGGGATGGACTGAACATTATATCCCGATAAGTGACCAAGAGACCCAAATGGGTTCATGCAAATAGGTTGAGAATTCACTATAGGATGGGAAATAGTGATGATAGGTGCCTCTAACACTACAACCATTATGGTGGCAGAAGTCGAAGGGGTGCCATTAACTATAGTAGGTGTGGGAGTCAAGGGGCTCCCAGTATTTTGATGACTCAGTTCAGTACTCATCCTTGTAGAATCACAAGTCTGATAAGTGGAGGTGTGTGTACTACGCTTAATAACTCTACACATTTTAGAAGGAAAAGACTCGAAATATAGTGGTAACTATAACAAGTGGCAAGACCGATGGAGAATATGGTCCGACTCCACAATGACTTAAGACTAAAGATACAAAAAACAAATCCTAAGGCCAACTAGTAATCAAAGAGCATACCAAAAATAATCAAATGTCTAATATGCACACAAACATGATAAAGTGGCTGAAAGGGGCATCCCTCCCTAAAGTAGGTATGCTTCACCCAACAGGGGCCTGAGACTCCCTGCTAAAGATCAAAGTTATCAGAAATATTTATAAGGGCCCTCATGGGCTTAACAAATAGTTGGTCAGATCCCCCCAGAGAGGTAATCCTCCATAAAGGATGTGTGTTGTCTGACCCTTATCTGACCCAGGGTACTTGCAGAATAGCCCCTGTAAGTAACCTATGTGGCACCTAAGTCAAGAAACTAAGAAACCACGGTATAAACGATGCATAGGAGAACAATCATAAGTCAGGTCCACCGTATGGGCAGGGTAGCAAAGTCTGAAATCTTGAAAGCACCGCCTCTCATAGAGGTAAGGGAACTAGCAAGATCCCCACATATGAATAGATCCCCATAAATATATCTGATGCTAAGAAGGTATCAGGGGGATATCCCTTCAACCAACCTCACGTGACCTGCTTAACTTCGGTGTAAGCAGAGCTTCATGATATTACCTATTATACAATGGATTTCTCCACTCCCTTAGTCAGACACATATGTTTATTTAATAGCCTTGGAGAAGTTTACTCACAAAATCCTATTCCAAGGCACTAAATCCTAAGCTAGTTTGTGCATCCTAGAAAATAAAATCATTACTAATCAATTTTAAATTATAGCATTAATTTTAATGGCCTTGCTTACTCAAAAGGTGTGGTCATGAAACTAGTGATGTTATGACTCAGTGTTGTCCCTTGACCAAGTCTTGAGGAACCTTGGTCATTTTTTACCATTTTGGGACTTTGACAGGCTATCGAAGGCGGAGCACAAGACGAAGTGGATATTGCGGGATCTAGGCCCCTGGTTTAGGTATTTTTGGGTTTTGGGCTTATGTAACGGGTATGGGGATGTCAAACCATGGGTTTACCCATGTTTAGGCCTATTTTGTAAAGTATAAATAGATGTCTAGGCGATATAAGAGGTGTGTGTGTGTGTGTATGGGAAGTAGGCATCTGTGTGATGTTGTGCTAAGTGCTAAAGTGCTAAGTGTGGACTGTAATTACGATGTGCATATTGTGTGAGGCTTTTAGAGCTAAGTGCAAGTAGTTGCAAGAGATTGTGGAAGGCTTTGTGTTGTAACTCAAGGAAGGAGGATCTAACGAGGTACGTAGATATCCTATCCTCTATAGAGTAAGATCTCAAGGCTATGTGCATGTAGTTGATTGAACGAATATAATAAAGAGAAGAAGAGTTGGTGGATGTAGCCCCAGGGTGGGGGTGAACCACATATATCCTATGTTGTCATGCTTTGTGTGATGTATTGATGTGTTTCTGTGTTTACTTTCTTAAGTGCTTTGATATAGATGAATGATAGATAGATATGTTTATGCTTTGTGCTTAATAATGTGAATAAGTGTTAGATCTAACCCATGTGAATGTTCTTAGTTCTCGACTATACTAGATCTGGGTGAATATTGCGATGCTCTGTGATTAGGGTTTTATTGCGAAGTAGATACTGGTTAAATACGGAAGGATCATAATTGCTAAGTGCTCTGTTAAGGTATTACAATAATAGATCTGTGTCCCAGCTAAGGTTGCAGACAATGGAGTCCTGCAACCACCCCTGCCTCTACCTTGGGTGATACTTCATCTACTTCACAGGTGTTTTCGAAAGGGCTGATAGTTAGGTTTTTGTTGGTGCGTTGTTCTAGCATTGAACCCTGGGTTTTCCCCTGTGCCAACAAATGGTTCCGTTGCTGGGACTGAAACTATGATTGTTGGGAACTGAGAAAGAAGAATCTTTGTGCGAAGACCTGACTTGAAACTGTGATTGTTGGGAACTGAGAAATAAGAATCTTTGTGCGAAGATCTGACCTGAAACTGTGAAAGCTTTGTGCATAGATCTGTTGCCCTAGTTTGTAGTATTCAACTCGATCTATGAAGATCTGTGCTAAGAAAATAAATCTGATCTGAAGAAAAGAGGTAAGATCTTGAAGCTTTGTTCTCCAGTGAAGGTAAGGATATTGAAAAGTTTTTAGATCTAGAAGCTTTGTGCTCTACTGAAAGTAAGATTAGTGGAAATTTTTGTTTCATGAATATGGATCTAGGTATGTTTGATAAAAAATTTCCTAGCCTGGAAAATAGGGCACAACTAGAAGAAAAGAGGCTTGATATGAGTAGATCTGATAGAAATAATGAAAGATATGTTATACCTATGCATAGAAAGAATGTTTGGACTAACAAATGGATGCAAGATCCTAGAAATAATTTTTTGCAGGTTAGCTACTATGATTCTAGTGCGCAGTACAGGAAGGGCTGGGGGTAATTTAAAAGAAAGAGATGATTAACTCTTTGTTACAGTTGTAGAATATCGGGACATCTTGGTAAGGAATGCCCTGGTAGAAGACCTAGTTGTCTTTGTTGTAAATTTGTGGATCATGAAGTTCTGGATTTCCCTAGAATGATTGTTAAGGTTGAAAGAATGAATACGAGCCAAGAAGACCATGAGGAAGGTCAAGACACTAAGACCTTGGAAGAAACCCCAAAAGAATCAATGACTGTATTGCTACAAATGAAAGAAACCCTGAATGACCACCGACATATCAAATTATCAGAGATATTCAAAGAAAAAGATTGCATAGAAGAAAGAATAGGAGACTTCGACATAGATTGTGTTCTAGATGAAGAAACGCAGGTGAATATCATGACAGAAAGAACTTGAGAAATTTTAGGAAATCCTGTTATGATTCCTTCATTCGGAGGAATAGAATTATTTAGAGGAAAGTTGATAACCCTATGTGGAAGACTTACCCAGATATCTACAAGTTCTCATGGAACTTCGACAGAAGAAGATTTTGAGGTTGTTAAGTTTATTGAGAACAACGCCCCATTTGCTATGTTACTAGGAAAGCCTTGGATCGAAAAGGATCAAGCCAGAAGAAAAGAAGAGGAAATCTTAGAGAAAAAGAAACAGGAATTAAAATATTTCATGACCAGGAGGATCAGACAATTGATCGAGGAACAAGAGAACAGATTGAAACTATGTAGAACTAGAAACTTGGACATTAAAGTTGAAAGGACACACGAGGACTCGAGACACCTATCTGTATAGGAAAGTAGAGCACCTACACTAGACAGAGAACAAGTATTTCTCTTGAATCCTAGTAAAGACCATCAACAATGAGAAGTTACTATGCCAAGAGGAGATAAGAATCAGAATGGAAAGAGGAATACCGAGACGAATATCACTAGAAAGAAGGCTAGAAAACTAAGTAATAAGAAAGCAAAGATAGAAAATTTACAAAAAGTTCCAGAGGGAGCTGCGCAGAAGGAAGGACTCCAGGATTTGAACTTCGTCGGGATATCAGTACAACACAACATGGCACTTCTCCATGGCGAAGCTATATGACCGTTGGAGGCATTATAATCGTTAGCTGAAAGACCCGAATGGTTAGAACAACAGTTATGGCCAGGGAGCTCGCCATTAGACCATTGGGACCGCGCCATAACGAACAAAAATGAGTTAATGAAGGCTTCTCACTCGTTGGAAATATTTTTTGCCTAGTTATCTACTTATTCCGTTGCACCGAGAACACTTTTGCCACCCGTAATTATCTGAGCTCACAGATTAGTTGATTTCTCGCAGTGATCACCAAGCTATCACTATCCATCATGTCACATTGAGTTGTTGATTTTAAAACCCGAGATATTCAACCACGAGCATGTATGTCCGAAGAACTTAGAGCAGTCGAAGAATCTGTGAAGGAGGTACTCATCGACCTCATGATTGAAAGAGTAATGTATGAAAGAGTAATGTTTGTGGGTATACAAGGTTCGTTGATGAGAGGAGTGCAAGCCTCTCCATCGACTGCTCGTGGATCTGGGCCCTCCCGAGTCATCACAGAAAAGAGAACCAAGCACAGAGATGACCTAGAAAATGCAAAGCTAGTCCCGATCATCCTACCTAAGTATATCCCACCCCTGTCCGGTGTAGTAATTTGTGACAGATTCTCGAGGGACTTCGACTACACTGTCATCACTGCGTACCTCTCGAAGGGGATATGTGCGGTCACACCACAGCTAGAAAGGATTCCAACCTTGAATATTAGCAACTATAACCTAGGAGACTGTAAGAGCTATGGAATGCTCACATCTTATAAATATCTAACCAAGATGAAGGGAAAGAAGATGAAAATCATCCCTCAGCTGTGGATGATGAACCTCGTGTAGTCCACCCTGTTAAAGGTAATGAAGATTCCACATTTTGGAAGGCACCAAGAGGTTAATGCCTGCATTAAGCTCCTATTTTCATGCTTCCACGATGGCTATTTTTGGTTGGATAGATGTATCACTCTTGATCTAGCACTGATCCATAGGATCACCGGACTAAGCATGCAGGGACCCGACCCATAAGAGTTCTACCTAGGAAAAGTTGTAAACCGCTCCCTGGCATAGATGATTAAAGGAACATACGACGATGTTGAGAAGGGGACATGAGGCTACAAGGTAGCCTCCATCCAGAATGGCATAGTGTGCCTAGCATGTCAGTTAATTGCTGGAAATATAGTAAGAAAGAACAGACCCACGCAGGTCACAGGGTTTGTAGTTGACCTCGGTGGGAAATGTGTGGAAGGACTACATATGAATTGGGAGAACTACCTAGTTAATCATCTCGAAATGGATTCCTACGAAGCCCAGGATTAGGTCTATGAGTTTCACTTTAGCTGGATTCTGATCCTCATCGCGTTTACTGCTTGGGAGATGTCGAAAGGTGCGACCTTCCCTGACATCGATCCATTTGAGCCGCTTGCTGCGAATTTCACCATGCTCTGGTATTTGAGCGATATGGGGAAGCAATGGAAGTCAAATGCATTATTTCATACCTACTACCTGCATATTAGGAGATCTATTGATTCCTTTCCTCGTATGACGTCGAAAACCCTGGACAGGTTCATGCCTCTTATGAAGTTTCGCGCATACAGGAATTTTATTTACATTACTACATGCGGCGATGAAAGCAAAGAATAACTTCAGTACTACTACAATCTCACTACAGAGGACCTGGAAGAAATATTTAAATACTGGCCAACCAAATTCCTTATCCCTGTTGACCCCGTAGAGCTATCTGACTCAGACCTCATTGGAAATCCAGTAGTTACTCGCGAAGAGTATGATGCCCCAAGTAGCAGCAAGAAGAAAAAGAAGCAATATGTACAGAAAATACACAACACGATAGAAGAGACCGCAGCCGAGTCACCTAGCAAAAGAGGTGATGATGAAGTGAACAAAGATGAAAATCCATAAGAAGAAGATAATCAAGGCGAAGTAACACCACCAAAGAACCCTCCTAAAGACACTGATCCCTCTAAGAAAAGGAAGGTTTCCCCCATGAAACCTTAATCATGAAAGAAAGCCAAAGCCAACAAGCCAAAGATGTAGAGTGTACTCATGGTTGATGACTTCGATTTCATTATTTCAGCCATAGGAGATGCCTCAGAAGAGCTTGTTGAAAGGAACAAATTAAAACAAGAAGCCATGTATGATAGAATTGTAACAGAACTAAAAGGTGTACAACAAGCCCTTTATTCGAGTCGCGCAATGTCCACTGCACCCCCGCCTTCGGAAGAACCAGAATTGGGATATGATCCTTCTCAACTCTGCAGATCAGCTGATGTGATTGAAGCCCACCTTCATCGAGAACATGCTGAGAAAGAAAAGGTCACAGTGGCCCTGAAACAAGCACAGGAGGAAGTTATAGAGAAATGTAGGATTGAGCAGTAGGAGAAGGATGTTATTCAAGAAAAGTTCGAAGAAGAAAGAGCGCAGATCCAACAGGAGAAAGAAAAGATGCTCGCAGAGCATGTCAGAGTGAAAGAAACAATCAATAGAGCACTTCACTTTGTGACAGGCTTGGAGCAGAAGGAGGAAGAACCAGTAGAACACCAACTAGAGCAGCTCCCAGAAGCTATCCAACAGCTACAAAAAAGAATAACAGATCTCGAGCTAAGAACAATGCCTAGTACTCTGCAGGATGTCTGAGATCAAAGAGAAGTGACTGCTCGAGGCACAGTTGAGAGAATAAAGGCCCTTACCATGTAATGTAAAAAACTGAATGATTGCAGTGCCAAAACTTATGAGAGACTCACTGAGAACCCAGAACTGAAGGCACTAGAGTTGCAGCTCTAGGAGGCGAAGCAACAAGCATAAATAGTACAGGCATAGTTGAAACCCCTGTCATCCATTGAGAGGATGAAGCGATCCCAAGAACAATGAAGTGCTCAAAAACAGGTCCACACCATTCAGAGCAGAGTCATGGAAGTGACTCAGAGGCTCCAACCTATACAGGACTAGGCTTGCTAGCTATTCACAGAGATTGAAGGCCAAGGAGAAGAACTGGAGCAAGTCGTCACTGCAGCCGAACAACACTTAGAGGGACCTGCCAACGAAGCTATTATCCAAGAGTTCGCTGAGCAGGAGACCATGGCACAAAAATAGTTTGAAGCAGCTCGAGAAAATATCAGGGCTTTTGCGGTAGAATTACCCAAAGAAGAGTGACTTGGGACAAGTCACAGATGAGTGTTGGGAGCATGTTGGCCCTTGACCAAGTTTTGAGAATCCTTGGTCATTTCTGGCCATTTTGGGACTTCGATAGGGTGTCGAAGGTGGAGCGCAAGACGAAGTGGAGATCATAGGATCTTGGCCCCTCTTTTAGGGATTTTTGGGTTTTGGGATTATGTAATGGGTATGGGGATGTCGGCCCATGGTTTTACCCATGTTTAGGCCTATTTTGTAAAGTATAAATAGATTTCTAGGCAATATAAGAGGTGTGTGTGTGTGTGTGTGTATTGGAAGTAGGCATCTATGTGATTTTGTGCTAAGTTATAAAGTGCTAAGTGTGTACTGTAAGTACGTTGTGCATACTGTGTGAGGCTTGCAGAGCTAAGTGCAAGTAGTTGTAAGAGAATGTGGAAGGATTTGTGTTGTAACTCAAGGAAGGAGGGTCTACCGAGGTGTGAAGATCTCATGTCCTTTGTGGAGTAAGATCTCAAGGCTTTGTGCATGTAGTTTATTTACCGAAGATAATAAAGAGAAGAAGAGTTGGTGGATGTAGCCCCAGGGTGGGGGTGAACCATGTATATCCTGTGCTGTCATGATTTGTGCGATGTATTGATGTGTTTACTTACTTAAGTTCTTTGATATATATGAATGATAGATATATTTGTTGATGCTTTGTGCTTAATAATGTGAATAAGTGCTATATCTAACCCATGTGAATGTTCTCAGTTCTCGACTATACTAGATCTAGGTGAATACTGCAATGCTCTGTGATTAGGGTTTTACTGCGAAGTAGGTATTGGTTAAATACTGAAGGATCATAATTTCTAAGTGCTTTGTTAAGGTACTACAATCACAGATATTTGTCCCAACAAAGGTTGCGACACTTGAGTCCTGCAACCACCCCTGCCTCTACCTCGGGTGACACTTCATCTTCTTCACAGGTGTTGTTGAAAGGGACGGTAGTTAGGGTTTTGTTGGTGTGTTGTTGTAGCATTGAACCCTGGGTCTGCCCCTGTGGCAACACTCAACAAGTAAATTAAATGAATAGAAAACAATGCAAATTCCTAACTTCAATTTACAATAGATGATATGCTTCCTAAACATGCAATTTTCAATTCAATTATGAAATTCTAAATAAAAATGCAATCTTTCTTTACATGCACTAATATAAATGACAAAGACTGAAGAGATCAAAATTCCAATCAATGCAAAATGCCTAATAGTTTTGTATTTTCAACATAAGAAAACTGAAAATGCATGGACTGAACAACAACTTGATATATAAAGACTCTACTGTGTATAGATAGAGACAATCCAAGTAGGATATCAAGAAGAAAAAACACCCAACCCAAGGTGCAAGGAAAATCAAAATGAAAATATGATGAGAAAGGCACCGCCCAAAAATTCAACCAAAGACAGTTTTCCTACCATTCCACAGACACTTAACAATCACTACTGAGACCCAAGAAGACTTGACAATCATAAAAACCTACCCAACAAACACCAAACCTAGCAATCAAGCAACAAAGGTTGATGTACTTGATTTCTCAAGGGAAAAGCATGTATGTATGCAGCTTGTAGAAGGACAACACATGTATATACATGAATGTCAAGCAAAAACTTGTGTATATGTGTCAAAACACAACTAGTCTAAGGAGAAGGATGAAAGACTTAGACCTAGAGAGAACAGAGGCTGCCAAGCAATCATATGATAAGAAAATCAATATGAACAAGAGAAATATAAGGAGAAAAACACTCAAAACCCCAAGAAAGAAGATTCAATCCCCAGTATGGTCGCCAATTTTGTTACAAGGAAAATATCTCTATGGCTAGGGGTAAAACACAACAGACGAAAATGACTACAGAAATCAACTCGATTCTCAAGTATGCTATATGAACAAATATGCTAGCAAGACAAGATAAAAGGTCTACCTCGTACAAATGTTCGATGAATTCCACAATTGAGTACTTGACCCAAAGCAATACACCTGCAACTAGTCCTCAGCAACCAAGCAACACAAGCATATGGTGATAATATATAACGTTAACACATTCAATAGCATAATCCATCAACATTCATAACAAAAACACTCATGGAATAATAATTCAAATATTTTCAAGATATCAATTGGAAGAGAAAAGAGTATTTCTATTAAGATATGATCAGTAGAAGTGAATAAGTTACAAACTTCTGTGTCGTCATGGTTCAGAACTAAGAAACTAAGTTCCTTCCGGTTGGTCCTCCACCACTTCAATCCTCCACCAAAGGCAAACTCATATAAGAGAGACAATGAAGTTCTCAATCAATAAGGGAAGAGCTTGGGGGTTCAACACTATGTTCATACTTAAAGGATAAAGGGATGCAGACTCAATGTGAAGTGAATAATTCCTCCAGGGTAACTTTTCTCTCAAAGTTGAATTCTTTCTCCTCTTTTCCATAGCTCGGATTTGGACCATTTATAGCCTTCAAGTGGGACTGAAGGGTTGAGTCAGAATGTTTCCAGTATATGGAAGGCCAAGGATCATTGATCTCATGATGTGACATGGAAACCCAACACCATTTTTCAATTTTGGGAACATTTACTGATGTATGTGGGTTGTAGTGGTGCAACCTGTGTATACACATGCTGTATAGTAGGCAAGGTGCGTATATATGGAAAAATTGTATTTTTAGCTCCGAGATTTGCAAAAAGGGATTACAAGTCTTCATAGGGAAATGGAAAAAGGCCTTCTTTGCAAGATTGCATGGGGTGAGGAAAATATTGCCATAACACCATCTTTAATGAGAAAATCCTAACACGATCCATCAGCTGTGATCAATTCATTTCGACCTTTAGCACTTTGGGTTATATTCTCCCATTTCCAAAATCTCCCAAAGTGAGATACAATGATTAAACATTGAGCATCTTAACGTCATCTATCAATCCATATTTATCAGGAAACACTTAATACAATCCAATGAGTGTTGGGATTTCAACTATTTTAGGATCTCTTGAATCCTTGATCTAATGGTTGTGATCAACTCTTGGACCAACGGTCTAGATTTATTTATTCATTCCCAATTCTCAATTTTCCCGAAGTGGGATTCCTCGATTAAACCTCGAGTAATTCAACTTCATATAACATCATTATTTAACTGATCCAACGGTTGTCAGGAATTCGACTATTCAGAATCTCTGTCCTTTCATTTCATTCTTCGAGACTTCGAGTTGTTTTTTTTTTCCCCACTTCTTAATTCTCCTGAATATGAGATTCCCCTATTAAACTTCGAGTAATTTAACACGATCTTAATGACTGTCGGTATTTCGTGACTTCTCTCTTTGATCTAACGACTGGCGGGATTTTGTGACTTCTCTCCTTGATCTAATGGGTGGCAGGATTTCATGACTTCTCTCCTTGATCTAATGACCAATATAACTCCCTAAATGATAATGGACGACTCATGTGTGTCATCTCTTCTAAGCTTTTGGTTTTATACTTGGTTTCCAACTAAACCAAGGATCTTTGCATGATATGATCTCTTGCAATATAATACACTGCCTCTCCTGAGATTTAGGAAGATTTCTTTGCACCTCGCATTATGTATTTTTCACGACTACTCCTGAAAACTATCTCAACGAATAAAATTCTTCCTTGAATATTTTGGAGTTTTCCTGTGGGGATTTTGATCTTGATGGAATTTCTGAAATGTGCTCTTCCTTCTGAGCTTTGATTAATTTCCTTCCTTCTGAGCTTGAATCTATTCTTACTGTTTGGCATTTTCATTCTCTGCTAATTGTTTGAGATAATTTCTACATATACTTATTTGACATAAACTCTGCATACTATCATACTGTTGACATCAATGATAATTCATCATAACAACTTATCATCACATCACAATGAGATCGACTCTTGACATCAATGACAACTCATCAATGCCAATATGTCCAACAAACTGTGTTGTTTATGTTATCGATCATTACATCATGTATTAAATCCATTTTCCTCTGTGCTTCCATCATGTTTTTCTATTACGATGCATAGTTCTATTCAAATTAATATATGGTTTTTCCTTAAATCCTAAATGATGGTTAAGTAGCAGTTGACTCATGTGTTCTTTTTTCATTTCAAAAAAGATTACCGAGAGGTCAGAGATTATGTCTAAACCATGTTCTATTGATGTGGCTAACTGTTCTCCAGACACCGAATGCAATTCCGTTGTCCAATCACCCTTGGACATGATAAGATAATTTTGGAGATATCATTACAATTTATTACACTTAGATAATAAACCCTTCTATGTAAATGTTAACGCCTATCTCGCCTGGATGAAAAACCTTCTTTTAGAATACTATTCATGGGTTATACACTATCCGACTTAGACGAACTAAGTCCATCGATTTTAATTCGTGTGTTTTAGATCCTAAATTCATAGGTAATAAATCGATATTTGTGTAGATTATGGTAAAATTTGTTGGTATGGGATGTGGAAATTAAATCTATTAAAGTAACCCTCGCTAATGTTACTAGAATACTAGGGAGATGTGTTAGAAATTTGGTTTCCATTGATGTCAACCTTGATAAATAGGTGAAGTGTCATTGATTTATTGGTTTGGGAAGAATTTTCAATATTGGACATATTGTTATGAAGGTTACTTGAATGCCAAGCATTGTCAATATTGGACCTAATGTTATGAAGGTGACTTGAATGTCAAGCATTGCCAATATTGAACATAATGTTATAAAGGTGACTTGAATGTCAAGCATTGTCAATATTGGACATAATGTTATGAAGGTGACTTGAATATCAATAGAAAGATAATATTGACTAATATATTTGTTGGTCACTATAATTGCTTATTTAATTAAACAATCAAGTGCTACATAAATTGTCAACCCAGGGAAGTCTGTTATTTCAAAGGACGCACTATATATGCTCAATCTCAAAAGTGACCTAGAGTTGTAGTAAAAACATATTAATCACACTTTGCCTTGAACAAACTGAAGTTCTAACTTGAATTACAGGAAAACAACCTACCTATTACAGAGTTCAATGTCTAAAGAGATAACTTTCAAAGAATACTGGATTACATTAAGAAAATAACAACCTGGAAAAGAAATCTTTCAAGACATTTCAAAAGGAAAGACCAACTATTCTGTAACCAGAGAACAAGACCCTATTCCCGAAGCAGGAATCTTCAGCACCTGTTTCCGATCATCACACTTCATGAACACATTGCTTAACTGAAATGACTAACTCTTAACAGAGAACATGACCCTAATTCCTAAGCAGGAATCTTCAGCACCTGTTTCTGATTAGCACACTTTCATGAACTCATTAAAATAATTGACATGCATTGAAGGATAACTATCTCTAACAAAGAACAGGACCCTAGATCCAAAACAGGAACCTTTAGCACCTGTCCCTGATTATCAAGCTTTCATAAATTCAACAAGTAGGATTGCTAACTAGAGTGATTAACAGTTACCCAAACATGAATCATATGAAAACAATGTAACAACAAGCCAGAGTTCAGTAAAGTAGTGTTTCAGCAAAACAAAGTCAATAAAGTAGTGTTTCAGCAAAACAGAATTTATTCAAGGCATAAACATAAATAACACTAATGTTCTACAAAGCTAATGGGTGAATCTTGTGAAGAAGATGGGCCCTCCCTTCTCACAAGATTCCCCTGAAACGAAAGGGACTAGAGAGAAATGCTCAGAACAATATTTTATTCATCTGTCAATGTATCATATTACAATCTGAAATGAAATACGTCCTTCTATGTAAATCCCTCTTAGCAAAAAAAAAATATCCTTCGAATGATGATTTCCTCTTATTTAAAGAGGAGAATCCCTTCAATACAATTTGATCAACAAATTACAGGTGTATATCTCATTCCTATTCTTAGTCAGATCAACTTTCTAAATTGGAATAGGATACCCTAGTCTCTCGCGACAGAATGCTATTACAAGTGCTGAGTGAGGTGTTCCTGTGGCGACTGGAGTAACATATTCTTTATTTGTCTTCTTGTTACGGTTGTTGTATGTTGTTTCAGCATCACGAATCACGGGTTGTTTCAGCCACGGGATTTACGTTCTAACTGTTTTGGCAACTTGGTCTCAGGCATCAGCGATGGTTAATGCTATCTCAAGGTGTAGCTGTTGTGGTCAATGTAACAGTTTGTGTTGTTGTTTCAACATCGTAGACCTCGGAGGGTGTAACGGCTTCTTCTGGTGAGTTGTTGTTTCAACATCGTTGACCACGAACTGTGTAACAACTTCTTCTGTGTGAGTTTCATCATCATTGACCACGGACTGTGTAACAACTTCTTCTATGTGAGTTTCAGCATCGTTGACCATGGACTGTGTAACAACTTCTTCTATGTGAGTTTCAACATCGTTGACCATGGACTGTGTAACAACTTCTTCTGTGTGAGTTGTTGTTTCAACCACGGGGTTGCGTGCTTTAACTGTTTCAGCAACGGGCCTCAATGCTAATCTGCAGTTCGAATTGTTTCAGCACTTATACATTTCTGATCAATGGTTAAGTACGAGAGTAATGTAAAATTATATGCAAAATAGATTAAACATATAGTAAAGAGAAGAGACGTTGTATACCTCTGAAAATATAGGGTAAGATGATAATGTGAGTTTAAATGTGAGTGAAACAATGGTGTAAAGGTAGCAAAAAGTGTGAGCAAAAAGGTACATTGTATGGTCCTAACATGCCCCCCAACTTAAAATGTTGCATGTCCTCAGGCAACTTCACTCTGAATCAGAATCTGAGTACCGACTCTGAGCGTGCAAGTTACTCAAGCAATAGATGTGGAAGGTGATGTTTGTTGGAGCTCTGAACTCTTGAACGCATTGTAACCTTTGCCAAGTTGTTGTTTCGGCCTTCTTGGGAAACTTATAATGGATTTGATATTTCTCTGCTAGCATCCAGAGGATAGGAAAATGAAACGGGTACCGTATCCAGCTTTCAACACATTGCTGAACACACTTGATGTAGCTAGGTACCCTGGAGATTTCTATCTCAATATTTGTGGGGCTAAAAGGATTGCGTTCCTGTCTTTTCTCAGTAGATTGTTGCCAAAACATGTTATTGGCCTGTAGGGAAACAATCTCTGTTGATTTAATGAAATGTTGACATTCCTAAAACACTGATGTCTGTAGTTGCTGAATGTGTTGAGTCATCCTAGGTTTCTTTAAAAACTGATAATACTCTGTGACAAAAGTGGCAGCATTTTGTGGTTCTGGCCTTATCCAAAGAAGGCGATTATCCTCATTGTGCTTGGCATCTAGGAATTCATCCTGCCATATAATCTTATTTTTGAGGAAGGAGGTGAGTGCCCTAATCTGGATGTCACTAATAAGAGGGTTAAGGTTCAGCTGTCGGTTTTTAGGGATGACCTCATTATGAAAATATGCCTCACAGAGGAGGTGCTGATCCATAGCAGAGGCTTCTACAAAGGTTTTAATAAAATCTGTTGGATTTAATATTGCATGGGGTCTGCCTTCTTTGAGTGATTTGATTTGAAACCATGTAAGTCGTTCCATAAGGAACAAAGAGTAATTGCAGGATGGTTTCCTTGCAACCAATAGTTTTTGTGCCAATTCAAATATCAGGAGTAATCTGCCTTTTAGTTCTTTATTCTGTTTCTTAAGGGCATGAGATTCCTGGCGTGTTTGCTCCAAAGCTTCCCAATTTGAGTAGATATGATTTATCCAGATCTGTCTGTGTTCCTGCAAGCTTTTGGCCTGTGTAACAACAAACTCTTTTTTCCATTTCTGTATTATTGCCTGCTCATCCCATGGTTGAGTTTGTGTTTCAACATTGAAAGTAATAGGCTGAGGTAGGGTCTGAGTGGCTTGTTCCACAAAGATGTGGGTATTGATCTAGTTGGGAGGGGAAGATTCCTCAATAGGCACTGTTTGTAAAACTTTATTAACAAAAGAAGGGGTTTTAGATTTGACATTTGTTGCAGGTCAGGGCTCTGTCTTAATTTTGGAAGGTCCTGCTGGTTCTTGTGTAACAACAGGGTGTTCTTCTTTGACTGCAAAAGTTGAAGGTGCAGGGGAAGCTCCCGGCATTGGAATTTGAGTTACTTTGTAGCCTGCTTGATAGTAGATGTCCCCACATTGACTGCACATATATTCTTTACACGGGCTCTCTGTTGTAGTACCCTCTGACATGGTTGATATGCGAGCTAGGGTGTGCAAGTTAAGTTCCTTCTCATATGCTTCCTTTGCCATGGCTAGCTCTTTCTTGTAGGCTTCCAGTTCATACCTTAGGAACTCATTTTCTTGCAAGACATAGGCCATTGTTGGTTCTGGTTGAGGAATGACTGGTTCTTGTGTAGCAGTCACAACCTCACTAGCTAGTTCTTGTGGAGCAGCTACAGGAACGACAGTTGATTCTTGTGTTTCAGCTTCTTGATGTAAAGAAAGTAATTTTGCAGCTCTCTGGGCAGCTCTCTGGGCATCTGATTCCTATGTCTCAATAACAATATCAACAACCGGTTCTTGTGTTTTAGCTGTAGATGGTTCTTGTGTGACAGCTATAACTGGTTCTTGTGTTTCAGCCACTGAATGAGTAGATGGTTCTTGTGTTTCAGATACTAAATGGGTAGCTGGTTCTTGTGTTTCAGCTACTGAATGAGTAGCTGGTTCTTGTGTTTCAGCTACTGGGTTTGAAATGGATGATGTCGCAACATACTGGGTGTCTGGTTCTTATGTTTCAATGCCCATGGGTGGAATAGGCAAAGATTCCGACATTTGGGAGGTTAGAGGTTTATGGGGTATTAGTCGGATGGGTTGGGGGTCTAGGGTAGTGGTAGTAGTGGCTGGCCTTGTTGAGGCCCTTGTTCGTTTTCTTTGTAAAAAAGGTGGAAAGAAAGGAATTTGCTTTCGTTTATGTGGGGGCTTTTCCTCAATGATGGGGTAGGGAGAATTGTCTGGTTCTGAATCATCACTAAGAATATGAAGGGCAGGAGTGGATGATTATGGTAAAGTGTGGGGTAGGCTTGGTATGGTAGGGGGGTTAATTGGACTAATTGGGTCTGTAGGAAGACTGTTAGGTATTTCTGGAGAATATGGAGGGTTTTGTGGTTGTTGTTCCTGCAGATTTTCAGGAATTTCAGCAGCTTCTTGGGGATTTATGGGTGGATTGTTTAGTGGAGGGTTTTGTTGAGCAAAACCCTTTTGGATAAGTAGTTGAATGATATGGTGATGGGTGAGTGAAAGGGTGGGATATTTAGCCTTTCTATAATATTACGACATATTTTTAAGACAATCGAGCAAATAATAAGGAATGTTCACTAGTCTATCATGTCGTAAATGAGATAACAGGACAAAATCGTGCTGGTAGACTACCTGGTATCGGCCTTCGCAGGTAAGGTAGTGTTTGACGAATTTTTCAACTTCCAGCCATGGAGGCGGCAATGAGCTGAGTCAGACACCCTGGCCTTTAGGTTCAATTTGTTCCCCTGGCAAGAGGAAATCCTGTTGGGCATTCAGAATGATATGTTTGCAGCTGAACATACGAATGACATTGGTAGAGAGACCTAAAACCTGCACTATATCCTCTTCTGTAACTAAAATTCGAACCCCTTGAACAATGGAATGGTCTTCCTGAAGATTTTGAGAAAATTAGAGAACCTGTTGTTGATCATACCATTGGAGTCTCTAAAAATAACCGAGCCATCCTGCCTGCAGAAAAATTTGATAGGCTACTGGATAGTGTTCTAACAGGGCTGTCGTGGCAGGTTCGTACCGTATAACAAAGCCTCCCATAGCTACCAGCTCAGTAAAATACACCGTCAAAGAGTTGAGTAACAACTTCTGTGCAGAGTGAGTTTTCCGAGTGAAGGCATGCAAATGGTGGTGAAACAAATGAAAGGATGGTAAATAGGAATGGCGGTGGTTGATACGTGTGAAATGATGGTATAAAAGTTCGATATTTCTTCCCCCCCTTTTAAGTGTGGCTCATAATGATTTTACATGAGTGGTAATGATGAGTTGGAATCTTCTCAATAACTATAACTTAATTGTATTTACATAAAATTTACATACCTCGCCTTTACCTTTGATTCGTATTGCAAAAGAAATATAATGCCTGTCCATAATAGTTCTGCAGTGGTCGTGGCAGAGACTTTTGATTTGTTAGATTGAATTGTATCAAGTATTTTTTGACTGGAAGGAAAAATGTAGTATAAGAGCGCAAAAGCTTATTGACAGAGAATGATGAAAAGTTGGTGTTTCAGCAACAGAAAGAAGGGCGAAACAATTGTTGGACGGTGTTGTTTCGTCAATGGAAACTGTGAAGAATTGTTGGACTGTAGTGTTTCAACAATGGAGAGAAGGCGAAAAGTTGCTGACAATGGTGTTTCAGCAATGGGGGAAAGTAGTGAAAAGTTGCTGACAATGGTGTCAATGGGGAAAATGGTGAAAGGTTGCTGACAATGGTGTTTCAACAATGGGGAAAAGGTGAAAGGTTGTTGAACAACGATGGGGAAAACTGGGGAAAGGTTGCTGACAATGGTGTTTCAGCAATGGGGAAAAAAGGTGAAAGGTTGTTGAACAACGATGGGGAAAAATGGTGAAAGGTTGCTGACAGTGGTGTTTCAGCAGTGGGGGAAAGTCAAAAAGTCGCTGAACAGTGGTGTTTCAGCAATGAAGGAAGAGCAAAGAGTTGTTGAACAATGGTGTTTCAGCAATGGGAAAGATTGCCTCTTCTTGAAGTAGGATCGTCCTTTCTTAATAGGCCTGTGCTTTGATTGGGAATCTGCAAAAATCGATTGTAACATGGTATTTCTTGACAGGGATTATTAGTAAATGAAATCTAATCTAATACTAAAGAAATTAACTTAAAAAGAATTAATTGTGATGAGGGGTAGGAGCCCCCTCTAAAAAGAGGTAATGAGAGTCTGCCATGCATGTGGCCTTAAAATCTTCTTTGGAAATAGGGCGCTGGTACAGACGGAGCCGATGACCATTTACAAGTAATGGTGTTTTAGAGTCATCAATTGTGAGGAGCCTTACTGTTCCATTGGGGAAAACAGTGTCTACTTCGTAAGGTCCAAGCCATCTTGTATGTAGTTTCCCTTGAAATTCTTTGAACCGAGAGTCATACAGTAGGGCCCAATTACCTTTTTGGAACTGCTTATGCTTGATAGTTTTGTCATGCCATTTTGATCTTTTCTATTGAATCATAGTTTTCTGATGAATGGAATCTAGTCTTTTTTCATCCAATTCATTAAGATGCTGTAACCTGGCTGTCTGTGCATCGGTCAAATCAAGGTTGACAGTTGAAGCAGTCCTTAAGGTTTTGATTTCAAATTCCAAAGGGAAGACAACACTCTTCCCATAAACTAATTCATAGGGAGATAATCCTGTAGTATTTCTCCAGGTAGTTCTATAGGCCCATAATGCTTCAGGGAGTCTGTGAGACCAATCCATTCTGTTTTCCTTCACTATTTTTGTAAGAATGGATTCTATTAATTTATTTGTGCTTTCCACCTGTCCATTGGCTTGGGGGTAGTATGTTGTAGTCATTCTATGCTGAATATGATATTTTTGAAGGGTGGATTTAAAGCCATGAGAAGTGAAAGGAGGTCCTCCATATGTAACTAATTCTCTTGGCACTCCAAATATGATGAAGATGTCTTCAAATAAGAAATATATAACTTCTTCTTTGGTCACTCTATGGAGTGCTCTAGCTTCCACCCATTTGGTCATATAGTCTGTGCAGACCACTATGTAAACTTTTTGATTGGATGGGGGGTTAATGGGTCCTACAAAGTCTAAGGCCCATCTTTCAAATGGTTCAAGTACTATCTGGGGGTTTAATGGCATTTCA
>ML779927.1:116288-137162 GCA_009831015.1 Picea engelmannii | reverse complement strand
CAAGGGATGAATGGAAGAATGACGAAAAAGTGTGGACTCTCATTCAAAGGTTGCAGTAGGATTCTAGTGCATCAGATACATTTACATGGAAAAATGATTCACTATGGTACAAAGATCGCTTATATTTATGTAAGAACTCCCAAGTCAAACAAAAGGTACTATTGGAATTGCACACCTCTCCAGAATTATTTTCTTGTTTGGGTACTCAATTGGCTCATAGCTCATCCTATCATCCTCAATCTAATGGACAAACTGAGATAGTGAAAAAATGTCTGGAAGGACACCTTCGTTGCTTTTTCTCTGATAAACAAACACAATGGTTCAAATGGTTACCCTTGGCAGAATGGTGGTATAACACTTCATTTCATACTACAACAAAAATGACACCATTTATGGAACTTTATTGATACCACCCTCCTTCCATCACTTCTTCTCTAAGAGAAAAATCTAAGGTTCAAGTAGTGGAAGATCACATCAAGAATAAACAACAAGTTCTCCAAATATTAAAGGACAACCTGACCATGGAACAAAATCACATGAAACAACAAGCAGATCAACATCATAGTGAAAGAAGTTTTGAATTAGGGGATTGGGTATTTTTAAGACTACAACCATACAAACAGATGTCCCTCAAGCAATCCAAGAAGGATAATAAATTATCACCAAAGTACTATGGCCCTTATAAGGTGTTGCAAAATATTGGTACTATGGCATACAAATTGGAGCTACCTGCATCTTCACGAGTACACCCAATTTTCCATGTTTCATGCTTAAAGAAGTTTATAGGCGACAAGATCCCAGTTCAAACTATATTTCCAAAACTTGACGAGGAAGGGAAAATCATATTGGAGCCTGAAGCCATCACTGACATAAGAATTCACCAGCTGAAGAATAGATCTATTTCAGAGTATCTCATTAAATGGAGGAAACTACCCGCTGAAGATTCCACTTGGGAAGATGAGTCTTTTATACAAAAGAATCCAGAGTTACTCAAGTGTTGCGGACAACACTTGTCTCAAGGGGAGGGGCATGTTAAGCCCTAATATTGTCTCATTACCCCTTAACTAGGGCATATTATATTAGTAATGTTATTTTATTTATGTCAGCTTTAGGCCATTAGTTGTAATTATACCTCCTAGTCTCCTATATATACCAAGGAGACAGTTTCATTTTGAATCATCTTGTACTTGAACATTTAAGTTGGGTAAAATGAGGTTTCCCCCTCGAAGAGGCTTATTATATGAAATTATCTCTTTTTCAAGGCATTGAGTACTTTTTTTGAGGATTTTCTATGCTATATTGATATTTGGTTCTTAACATTCAAGCACTTAGCATGGAGATATAGATCAGATCTAACATCTTATTCACATCATTAGGCACTAAGATATAATATTCATCTAAGAATACAATATTTCACTAAGCATTAATCACATAAGATAACAACCATAGTGCACAAAGCAACCATAACGTAGGATATACGTGGTTCACCCCATTGTGGGGCTATGTCCACCAACTCTTTTCTTCTTTATTATCTTCTGTCAATCTTCTATAAGCACAGAGCCCAAAAACCTTACTCTGCATAGAAAAGGAGATCTTTGCACCTCACAAGGTCCTCCTTCCCTGATTTAGGTCACAACACAAAGCCTTCTTACACAATATATACACAGGCCTCTTACAATCACTTTCACTTAGCTCTGCAAGTCTTAACACATAGTATGCACAAAGCATCCACTACTATTCACTCTTAGCACTTAGACTTCACTTTCTCTTAGCACCGCCTACTTACATCGCCTAGATTTCTATTTATATATTACAAAATGGGCCTAAACATGGGTAAACCCATGGGTCAACATCCCATACCTATTACATAAACCCTAATCCCAAAAGCTTCCCTAAAAAGGGGTCAATGTCTCGTGATATCTGCTTCAACTTGAACGTCGCCTTCAACCAGCCTGGCAAAGTCCCAAAAGAGGTCAAAAATGACCAAGGATTTCCAAAACTTGGTCAAGGGCCAACATGCCCCCAACACTCACCTGTGACTCATCCCGAGTCACTTTGCTCTGGGTAACTCTGCCTCAAAATCCTGGAGCTTGGCTTGAGCTGCTTCAACCTATTGTTGCGCCAAGGCCTCCTGCTCAATGAACTCTTGAATAAATACCTCGTTCAAATGTTCCTCTAAGCATTGTTATACTGAAGTGACTACTTGTTCCAGCTCTGCTCCTCGGCCTTCAATCTCCTCAAAAAGTAGGCAAGTTTCATCCTGAACTGGTTAGAGCTTCTGAGTCAATTCCATGACTTTTATTTGTATGGCATGGACCTGTAGCTTAGTCGTGCACTGTTCTTGGGATCTTTTCATCCTCTCAACTACTGACAAGAGTTTCAACTGTGCTTGTATTGTTGTTGCTTATTGTTTTTCATCCTGGAGCTGCGACTCCAGTGTCTTCAGTTCAGTGTCCTCGGTAAGGCGCTCATAAGTCTGTGCACTGTGACTGCTTAGCTGTTTACATTCCACGACTAATTATTTTATCCTTTCAACTCTGCTCCAGGCAGTTGCTTCTCTCTAGTCTCGCACTTCCTGTAGAGTGCTTGGCACTGTTTGTAGCTCTAGTTCTGCGACTCTCTATTGAAGCTACTGAATGGCTTCAACAAGCTTCGTCACTTGATTCTCCACTGGTCCTCCCTCCATTTTCTCTAACACTGTCGTAGAGAAAAGTGCTCCATGGACTACTTATTTAACTCCAACCTGCTATGTGATTAATTGTTCATTCTCTTGCTGGATATGCGCTCTATCTTGTTCAAACTTGGTTTGGAGGTTGTCCTTCTCCTACTGTGCAACTCAACGTTTCTCTATGACTTCCTCTTGCGCTTGCTTCAAGGCCTTTGTGGCTTGTTATTTTTCTTCCTGCATGTGATAAAGGTGAGCTTTGGTCGCATCAACTATTCTACGGAGTTGGGCAGGCTCATCTCCCAACATTGTTTCATCTAATGGTGGGGGCACACTGGACACTGCGTGACTATATTGAAGGGCTTGTTGTACTCCTCTTAGCTCTACCTCAATTCTATCATACATGGCTTCTTGTTTGGCTTCGGTTCTCTACAATATATCTTTCGAGGCATCAGATATAGTTGCTATAATGAAGTCGAAGTCATCGACTGTGAGCACAATCTGTAGCTTCAGCTTACTTTCTTTGGAATTATTCCGCGGTGTAGGTTTGATTGGGGAAAAATTTCTTTTATTAGATGTCTCTGCCTCTTCAAGGGGGTTCCTAGGTGGTGTTACTTTGCCCTGCTTCTGCTTGTCTTCTTCCCATTATTTCTCTTCTTTTTCCACTTTGTCATCACCTCCTCTGCTAGGTGAATCAGATGCAGTCTCTTCTGAAGTACTGTGTATTTCCTGTACATCTTCCTTCTTTTTCTTTCTTCTACTGTTGGGTGCATCATACTCTTCATGAGTAACCACCATACTTCTAATGAGCTTGGGATCAGACAGTGCTGCCTGGTTGACTAGTATAAGGAACTCTGCGGGCCATTCCTTAGTGATTTCTTCCAGGTCCTCCTTTGTGAGATTGTAGTAGGATTGAAGCTCTTCTTTACCTTTGTCTGTGTGCGCAGTAATATAAATAAAGTGCCTATCTGCGTGGAACTTCATAAGGGGTTGGAACCTATCTACGGTGTTCGGCGTCATACGAGGGAAAGAATCAATAGACCTCTTCAACTGCAGGTAGTAGGTATGGAATATTTCATTCGACTGCCATTGTCTCCCCATGTTGCTTGAATACCAGAGTGTGGTGAACTTCATAGCTAGTGGCTCGAATGACTCAATGTCAGGGAAAGTCGTACCTTCCAGAACCTCCCAAGAAGTTAATGCGATGAGGATCAACAACCAGATAAAATGGAACTCATAGCCCTGATCTTGATCTTCGCAGCAATCCAATTCTAACTGGTTGACTAAGTAACTAGCCCAGTGCATCTAGAGTCCTTCCACGCATTTTCCAGCGAGGTCAATGACAAACCCTGTGACCTGCGTGGGTCTATTCTTTTGAACTAGCTTACCAACAATCAATTGGAAAGCAAGGCACACTGCACCATCCGACATGCACTCTCGAGATCTGGTATCTCTGGTCAATGAATAATACTCACTATAATAGAATAGATGGTGAGGTCTTAATGATCACTGTGCGAAATCAACTAGTTCTCTGTGGGCTCGGATAATCACAATTGGCATAAGTGTTCTCGGTGCAACGCTTGATGGGATAAGTAGAGATTGTCATAATGGTTTCTTTCAATGGGTCGCATAGCCTTATTCAATGTAGTTCCATCCGTTATGGCACGGTCCCAATGGTCCAATGGAGAACTTTTGGTCCATAAATACTCTTTTAACCATTCGAGAGTGTCGGTATAATGGTCATAATGCCTCCAACGGTTATATTTCTTCACCATGGAGAAGTTCCATTATGTGTTGTACTAATATTCTGACAAAGTTCAAGTTCTGGAAACCTTTCTTCTGCGAAGTATTCTCTGGTACTTCTTGCAATTTTTCTAACTTTTACCTCTTCTTACTGAGCTTTCTAGCCTTCTTTCCTGTGATTTGAATCACTAGCTTCCTCTTTCCATTATCATTCTTATCTCCTCTTGGCATAATAAATTTTCACTGTGGAGGATCTTTCATAGGACTCAAGGGTAATACTTCTTCTCTTTCTGGGGTAGGTGCTCTACTCTCTTGTATAGACAAGTGTCTCACGTCTTCTTGTGTCCTTTCAAATTCGACATCCATATCTTTGGTCTTTAGTAGCTTCAACTGGTTCTCTTTTTCTTCCAATAAGTGTGTTATTCTCCTAGCCATGAAGTCTCTTAGTTCTTTCTTTTTCTATTCTAGATCCTCCTCTTCTCGTTTCCTTCGTATCTGATCTTTCTCAATCCAGGGTTTTCCTATAAATATAGAAAATGGGGCACTGTTCTCAACAAACTTAACGATATCAAATTATTCTTCTGTTGAAGTTCCATGAGAACTCATAGATATCTGGGTAAGTCTTCCACATAGGGTTATCAACTTTCCTCTAAATAATCCTATTCCTCCTAATGAAGGAACCATAGCAGGCTTTCCCAAAATTTCCCAAGTTCTTTCTGTCATGATATTCACCTGTGTTTCCTCATCCAGGACATAGTTTATGTCGAAGTATCCTATTCTCGTTTCTATGTACTCTTTCTCTTTTAATATCTCAGATAGATTAGCATCTCTATGATCATTCAAGGTTTCCTTTATCTTTAGTAATATAGTCTCTGATTCTTTCTGGGGTTCTTCTATAATCTTATTCTCTTGGCCTTTCTCATGGTTTTCTTGTTCCATATTCATTCTGTCAAGCATAGAAATCCTTATAGGGAAATCCAAAACTTCATGGTCCATATCTTTACAACAAAGACAACTAGGTCTTCTACCAGGGCATTCCTTAGCAATATGTCTCGGTCTTCTGCAACTGTAACAAAGGGTTAATCCTCTCTTTCTCTTAAATTATCCCCAACCCTTCTTGTACTAAGCACTGGGATCACAGTAACCAACCTGCAAAAAAATTCTTTCTAGGATCCTACATCCATTTGTCAGTCCAAACATTCTTTCTATGCATAGGAATAACATATCTCTCACTATTTCTAATCTACACATATCAAACCTTCTTTCTTCTAGCTATGCCCTAGTTTTCAGGATAGGACAAAATTTATCAAACATATCTAGATCCATACTTTCGAAACAAAAATTTTCACTTATCTTACCTTTCCCAGAGCACAAAGCCTCAAGATATTACCTCTTTTCTTCAGATCAGACTTCTCTTCTCAGCACAGAGCTTCAAAAGTCAAGTAGAATACTGTGCACTAAAGAAAACAGATCTACGCACAGATCTTTATTTTCTTCAGTTCCCAACAATCATAGTTTCAGGTCTCGGCAACAGAACCATTTGTTGGCATAGGGGTAGACCCAGAGTTCAACGCTTCAACAACGCACCAACAAAATCCTAACTACCAACCCTTTCAGCAACACCTGTGAAGTAGATGAAGTCTCACCCGAGGTAGAGGAAGGGGTGGTTGCAGGACTCCAGTGTCTGCAACCTTAGCTGGGACACAGATCTGTGATTATAATACTCTAACAAATCACTTAGGATTTATCATTCATTAGTAACTAACCCTTATACGCATCGCAGATCGAAACCCTAATTACAAAGCAATGTAGTATTGTACCAGATCTAACACATTCAAGCACTTAGCATGGAGAGATAGATCATATCTATCATCTTATTCACATCATTAGGCACTAATCTATCATATTCATCTAAGAATACAATATTGCACTAAACATTAATCACAAAATATAACAACCATAGTGCACAAAGAAACCATAACGTAGGATATACGTGGTTCACCCCAGTGTGGGGCTACCTCCACCAACTCTTCTCTTCTTTATTATCTTCTGTCAATCTTCTACAAGAACATATCCTAAAACCCTACTTTGCATAGGACTTTGCATAGGACAGGATATTTGCGCACCTCGCCAGGTCCTCCTTCCCTGATTTAGGTTACAACACAAAGCCTTCTTACACAATCTATACACAGGCCTATTACAATCACTTGCACTTAGCTTTGCAAGTCTTAACACATAGTATGCACAAAACATCCACTACTATTCACACTTAGCACATTAGACTTCACTTTCTCTTAACATTTCCTACTTACATCACCTATCTTTCTATTTATATATTACAAAATGGGCCTAAACATGGGTAAACCCATGGGTCGACATCCCATACCCGTTACATAAACCCTAATCCCAAAATCTGCCCTAAAAAGGGGTCGAGATCCCGCGATATCTGCTTCAACTTGTGCTCCGCCTTCAACTAGCCTTTCGAAGTCCAAAAAGAGGTCAAACATGACCAAGGATTTCCAAAACTTGGTCAAGGGCCAACAGATCTTGCACAAAATTCCTCTGAGAAAAAAGAGAAAAAATGTTGTTCAAGAGGAAAAAGACCACCGCATAGAAAGTGATATCAATATATTCTCTCTTAAATATATGGAGCTCGAGGCAGATATTGAGAAATGTTTTCCCACATTTGATCAATTGGGAAAAATGACCCATAAAAATTTGTCATTAGAAATCATTGAGAATGAGACCTTCAATGAAGAGGAGTCATTTGCTTTTCATAGTGTTGTCTTTGATAGGGAATCCGAGAAATTGATTATTGAAAAAGGTGATGTGAAGAATAAGAAAGTGAATTCTCATTCAGAGGTTGAACTAAGAGATATGCAACCTTCCCAGATTTCTAAAATTCACAAAGAAACTGAGTATGATCTGGATGACTCCATTGGTGGTCTTGAAGCAGAAAACACGAAGTTGAAAGAAAGGATCGAGGAACTGGAAGATGCCCTAATGTCTCTTCCACTCTTTCCAGTCCTTTGAAAATAGTCAAACCCACCACACCTGCTGCTAAATCGAAAGGATCTTCAAGCCTACTTACATCAACTACGAGATATGTGGAAACAAATATTAAGAAAAGAATGACATTGATCATAGAGGTATGAGAAATTTCGAAAAACATGGTTTCTTTTGGCTCGAGGGCACACAAATTCCATTATTATTTTCAATACGACCTGAAGAATGAATAATATTTTTACCTTGATGTTGTACTACCCTTTAGAAATAAATTTTCCAACATGATAGAACTAAGGAGAAGAGAGGAGGATTTTCCCTCCCCAAGTTGGATAAAACAATTGAACGCGTGTTGGAAAGAAAATATTAAAAATTTGAATAGTATTTTTCAAGCATGTAGTCAAGCTATATCAAAGAGGGAAGAATTATTCAAGAGGCTCACATAGGTAGACCTATACGGAAGCACTAATGAAGTACAAGAACCCAAATTAATCCTGAACTCGTTGTTCCTAACAAAGAAATAGTTTGACGAACAAGTTGAGATTTTTAAAGGGTTATAACTTGAAAAGTTTTATGGTATACTTGAATATGATGAGGATGACATAGACAATTGGCTAGTGGATTACTTCATGAAAAATCAGGACATTGAAGAAGAATTACACGGTATTTCCCTTCATTTACTAGACTTGGAGGGAAAGTTGTTCAACATTAAAATCCAACATGAGATCAACGTGGCACCAATGAATAATTATATTGAAGAATGGTTCAAGAAAGCGATTGACAAATTGACCAACGAGGGGAAAGAAAAAGTTGAGACGGTTCTTGTAATCGTTAATGAAGAAAATAAATTGAAACCAACAAGCAAG
The DNA here is from genome assembly GCA_009831015.1 of Picea engelmannii. Lineage (NCBI taxonomy): Eukaryota > Viridiplantae > Streptophyta > Pinopsida > Pinales > Pinaceae > Picea > Picea engelmannii. The sequence goes on along the minus strand of ML779927.1, from coordinate 128,885 downwards.
TGAAGACAAGGAGAGACCATCATAGTAAGTTTATGCTTATCACATATTTATTTCTTTATCAATTGCTTCATCCAATTACTTCGCTTCTTTGAATAGAAAGGTTTAACGAAAGTCTGATAACTTCTAATTTATTTTTTCCAGGTCTTATTGTTATTTTAGTGCCCATCATCTTCCTTCTACGAGCTTAATTCTTGTGTATATTTTCTTTATGGTCTGCGACAGCCCCAATCCCAGTGTTTAAGACAAACATGATTTAAATTTCAAAGAATATGTAACAAACTATATAATTTTTAGAAATTTCAAGAGAGCTATTTCGAGATCAGTTTCGATTGTGCTTTGTAACTATGAGTTTTGAGTATAAACTATTTGATATTGGTCTATCATTATATTTATTTGAATTTCCCATGTGTCCACTCTCTTAAAGTTCTCTTTTGCATGCAAATCATCTTCTTTTTATTTTTATGTGATCAGAAATATTTATTTTAAACTATGATGGATGTGAGGAAGTTTTTCTTAATTTCTTTAAATGTATGAAGTGTGCGGTTCCTGGTAATTTATCAGGAACTTTCTCTAAAAAAATAATTTTTATTTTGTTTTTCTTGCAATCTTTATATTTCTTTGATTATCATGACGAACTTTTGCAAAGTCCCATATTTTGAAATTTTACAGTCCTAAAAAAATATTAAAGAGGAGTACCACCTCTATAAAAATGTAGGGGGATTTACATCCTTGTGAGGTTGTTGTTTTGGTCATAACGGATTCAAGCGTCAAGATTTTTGGTGACCATACTGGGGAATGAACTGAAATTTGGAACCTGGTCTAATATTTTTAAAATATATGACTTTGCCCCATGTTGATCAACACCACTTGGAAATTGGACTAAAAAATCAACGAAGCATCTTACATCAACTATACAATCTGGAAATAACAACAAATGATACCCGAGAAGAATTAGAAAGGTCTTAGAATATTGTTGGACATATTGTCATTGATATGTTGTCATTATGTCAACAGTCGATGCCATTGTGATGTGATGATAAGTTTTTATGATGAATTGTCATTGTTGAGTTATCATTGATGAAATTTTCATTTATGTCAATAGTATAATAGGTAGCACAGAATTAAAATATCAAACAATGTGCAGAGAATGAAAAGGTCAAACAATGTGTAGAGAATGAAAATGTCAGATAACATGCAGAGATCAAAGCTCAGAAGGAAAAGCGCATTGCAAAAACATGATTAGATTAAGTCGTGACTGTTGGATACGCAAGTGCCAGATCAATGGCAGGGATTGATTGTAGAGAGCGAAGGGAGAATTAAATAGTGTGTTAATTCCAATCATGCAGTTAGTATAGACCATCAAATTACAAGAGAAGGACCGTTCGAGGACTGGTCAACAATCAGATCAAGTCATGACCGTTGGATATGCAAGAACCATATCAAGGGAAAGGATTTATTGTGGAGCGCGAAGGGAGAATTAAACTACACATTATTTCCAATCCCATAATTAGTCTAGATCGTTAGATCTCATTGACTCAAATATCGAAAACTGTGGTTGATCCACCAATAATCGCACAACTTCAAATTGTGGATTTTGGGCGACAGACTAAACCACATGTAAGTTACAGTTCCGCAATCCACATCAACCATTGGATCAAGTTGAGTGGAAGGATAGAGTAAGTCATGAACCATAGATCATGGAAGTGATATACGCATGGTCAACCCATCTTTGACCACTTTGGGTTATTGACCGAAGGAAATGTGCATGAAGGAATTTTAGCTGAAGTCGAAGTTCCGAAGTAAATGTGAGCCATCTGACCGTAGGAAAATTTTTGGGAAAAAGAAGAGCCATTGGATTTAAACCAAGGCAAAGCAACATCATAGACAGATTGAGTCGTTGATCTAAGATCACGATCAATGAACAACATTCATTTCAGGTTAAAATTTGTGAGGAGGTTACACTTCAAGTAATCTTAGTTCGGGTCAAATGAGAAGTAAGAAAGGCCGAATTCCCTAAGTGGACATGAGTCTTCCGATCTGAGGAAAACTTCGGATAATATTTTGACTGTTAGATCAAGTAAAGTGGAAGGACAATGTAAGCCACGAATGTTTCGAAGAGGACATGAGTCATACGATCTGAGAAATATTTTGGGAGTCATATTAACTGTCTGATCTATATAAAGTGGAAGGATAGGATACGATACGAATGTTAGAGCCCCAAAGTCTCAAATTAAATGAGGACCATCGGATCTGGAAAAGACATGATGGTTGTTGGATCATAATAGTAGTCAACTTCGATGCTGACCACTTCAGAGAAAAAGTATTCATAACATATGAGTTCACCCGAAGGATGAAGTTCTGAAGTCACTCTCAGTCATTGATCTAAGATACATTTCGGGAGTTAGGACAATCGTTAGATCTAGGAGAAGAACATGTTCCACATGAGGAGATCCACATTAGCAAGGACATGTGGCACAATCAGATGATGACAAGTGTCAAAGTGCAGTTTTCATTTCAGGTATGTGTAAGTCATGAATCTAAGTGAAATGTGGCAGCCACTCAGTCAGTTCCATGTCAACAAGTGACGTCAACAATTTATGTCATTCCAGGAGTTTTTACTTTGGAAGTTTCACCACCAACAAATGCCTGAAGTCCCGAAGTTTTGAAATGAATGAGAACCATTTATCGTGCAAATAAACTCCAACCATCTGATCTACTTTGGCGAAATGAACTCCAGAAGATTGTGAAGGAGAAATCACCCGAAGTGTCGAAGGTCGAATTTAATGCTAATCGTTGATCTAATTCGAGAGCGTTATCGACCGTTGATCAAGCATAGTGGAAGGATAGAATAAGCGTAAAATATGAAGTGACGCTAACTGTTGATCTACTTCGGAGAGCGTTCTCAATCGTTGAATATTATGGACACACATCTTTTATATGGGAGATTTGTAAAGAGGCTTGAAGTCATGAAGGATGAAGTCCCGAAGCACCGACAGTCGACCATCTCATTGAGAGATTAAAATGTGACCGTTAATTTTGAGAAGTGATAAATCACTCACTTGGCCTAGTGCTTGGTCACCACCTACGGTCATATGGAATAGAGAAATAAGGGTAAAAGAAGAGGAAGCACTTAAATCAATGAGCCCGTGGTTTTGCGCATATGGTAATATGTAAATGGTTTGAAGGAAGCGCCTCATACATATTTAATTCACAAAGATTTAGCACTAGAACAATACAAAGAATTGATAAAATATCAAATATGATCTATTGGTGAACTAAGAACACAACAGAAGCATGAGTACAATATTATGAGTTGATTCATGTCCATGGTCAACTCGTGAAGACAAAAGAACCGACACACAATCATGATTAAAAGAGATTTAATTCATGACCATTATGAATAAAGGATAAAAGGAAAAATGATATTAATTAAATATTAATATAGTATTTAAATGAAAATGTATAATGGTTCAAATATCAAAAGACACAATGATTCAAGTTCACACCAGTTGGAAGACTATATAAACAAGAAGGAATGGTGAGAATAAATGTAGTTTAATTTGTTGAAGTATATATATTTATATATAATGGATTGAATGAAGGTTCATTCTATCAGGTTGGTGCCTGTTTACAAGTTGGGTCTTGTATGAGGATTGAATTCCTTACATCTTAGTTGGATCTGAGATAAACAAGTTGGGACTTGTTATGAGGGTTGGATTCCTCATTTCTCAGTTGAATATGAGAACTACAAGATGGGTCTTGTAATAGAGAGATGGGTCTCACATAGTTGTTTGAAGATGACATTCAAAGACTGATCTTATGTATTCATTCAAGTTAAATAAATAAATAAAGTATTTATTCTTATATATATATTGATTGAGAAAACGAAATAAATATATGTTGTTCATTTAATTTATGAAAAGTGGAAAATTTTCCAAAGTTTTGTGACACTGATTCAACCCCCCCTCTTAGTGTCGAGTATCCATTTCAACAATTGGTATTAGAGAAAGTTCCTTCAGCATAGTTTAAACACTGAAGGTAGATTCAGAAAAAATGTGTGGACAAATTGTTATCTCCACAAATGAAGCTCTTGTATTTGATGGAACAAATTATTCATCATGGATGGAAAATATGAAAATATATTTGAAGTCAAGAGGATTTGGAGTTTTGGATTCGGTAGTAAGTAATCCCTGGAACTTAACTACTTCAAAGACCAAATCCAAAACTGCAAAAGGAGAAACAATTTACTAGCCTTAAAAGCAATTCAGGATGGATTGTCAGACCAAGTCAAAGAAAAGATGAAGCAATATAAATATGCCAAAGAATTATGGCTTCAACTAGAAAATTGTTATCATAATGAAACAAAAGAAGAAGAGGATTCCTATCGTAATAAAGAACAAAACTTAGAATAAGAGAGTTTTTATCAAGATAATGAAGAAGATAAAGAAAAAGAAAATTGCAATCAGATTGAAGAACATAATATAGAGAAATACATTTCTAATCAGAATGAAATGCAGGATTTGATGCAAACCCCAGTTAACAATGAATAAGACAACCTCATCAAGGAATTGAGGAATACCTCAGTATTCACTAAAGAAAAACTATTAGATTTTAATACTGATGTTATCACTACATTTGAAGTGATTAGTATGGAACTGGAAAATGGTCTATATATTGAAGTTACTAAGGATGTTCTTGATTATCTTGAGTCTACAATTATGTGAACTTTTTAATATTTGGAGAAACTTGAATAGTTATATCAATCTAACCATGAAAATTTTGAACAGAGAGTTCAACTACAAGACAAAGAAAAGGATATCAAAATATTGAAAACCAAAGTTACTAATCTAACAGAAGAGATGGAAGAATTAAAGACACATGACATCAACATAAAAGAAGTACTAAAAGAATCAGAAGAATTAGTTAACAGTCTAAACACTCAACTTGAGGAAATTAAAGAAAGTGAAGAAGACCTAAAGATCTAGTTAACAAGGAAATAAAATTCTTACCACATGTTGGAATTGGTAATCAGCAATTTCAAAAAGATAAATGAAAGTACTAATGCATATCTAATGACTCAAATTGAAGAAGCTAAGAAAAAGGAATAATCCCAGAAGATCCAAATAACTAAAAAGGAAGAATCATGCCAAATGTTTGAATTAAAAGCCATCAACCTCAAAAGGATTCAGATAGATTATAAGGAAGAAATCAAAATATTGAAAACTAAAGTTTTTGATCTAACAAAAGATATGGAAGAATTGAAGACATATGACGAAACTATTAAATGCAAAGAAGTCTTGGATGAGACAAAAGAAATAGTCATCAATCTAAAGACTCAACTTGAACATGCTAAAGAAGTGGAAGAAGCCATGAAGATTCAGTTGACTAAAAAGGAAGAATCATGTCACATGTTGAAGTTAGAAATAGTCAATCTAAAAATGATGAATGAAAAGACAAATAAGATTGTCAATTTCCAGAATATCTCAACTATCCTAGATAAGATTTGGAAGAGCCAAAGATCAGTTAATGACAAAATTGGTCTTGGATACAATAAGAAAGAAGACAATGACAAATGGAGAACCATTTACAAACATGAGAAAGGATCATCCTTCTCAAAAGGAAAAGGTGCAATTACAAAGAAATTACAAGTCATGAACTTTGTTAAGGAAGGAAGATATAGAAGTTAAAAGGAAGACGAAAATCAAATGACAAATTTCTCAAGCCACAATGAAATCAAGAATGGAAACACCTTCAATGGCTATTGATTTTCTTGTCATAGATTTGGCCATAAATAAATGGACTACAAGAAAATAGAGGAAGGATATACAAGAAAATCCAAAAACTCAATTAGATGTTGGAGATGTAATTTTTTTGGGCACACGGTAAAATTTTGTCATACAATGAGATGTTACAACTATGATAGGTTTGGGCACAAATCCCAAAACTGCAAGAATACAAAAATTCAATTTTTGAATAAGTCATTCAAGTTAGTGACAAAACCTAATAAAAGTTGGAAGAAGAAAGGATATGATAAATCTCCAAAAATACAATTAGAAAGAGAAGATCCAAAAAGCAGAATATCTCATAGAAAGATATGGAGAAGAAAATATGAAGGAGAAAGCAAGAAAGATGATATCACATCTGAAAATGAAGAATTTAATAATAAGAACATGGTGGGTGAAGGTACTAATAAAGAATGTGAAATTCAATATGAAATAAATCAATCCCAAGAAAATGAAGTGCCTATAGAAGAATATGAGACAATATCAAATTCTGATGAAGTCATAATTTGTTAGCTAAAGAAAGAAAATAAAAAAAAAGTTTAAATTGGGTTCTACAAAATCAAAGGATTATGCCAAGAGTTTTTAAAATTAACAAGAGAAGAGACCTTTTCAGGAAGAGATACCCTTTCAGAAAAAAAGGGGGAGAGTAGTCAGAGGCAGAGAGAGCATATTGACAGGGGGAGTCATTCAATTATGGAAGGTGGAGCATGAATGTAGGGGGAGTTACTCAAGTTCATATTTTGGTTGACAAAATGCAGACAAACAAAGGTTGATCATAAGGGGAGCAACCCTTTTCCATTGATGTCAAAGGGGGAGAGTAACTTCATAGAGAAAAGCATCATCACATGGGGAGTTTGTGTATGAAGTTAGTGTGTTTCCATCAATGACAAAGGGGGAGATTATTGGACATATTGTCATTGATATGTTTTCATTGATGTCATTGTGATGTGATGATAAGTTGTTATGATAAATTGTCATTGTTGAGTTATCATTGATGAAATTTTCATTGATGTAAACATTATAACAGTTAGAAGAGAATGAAAATGTCAAACAATGTGTAGAGAATGAAAATTTCAGACAACATGCAGAGATCAAATCTCAGAAGGAAAATCACATTGCAGAAACATGATCAGAATAAGTCATGACAGTTGGATACGAAAGCGCCAGATCAATGGCAGGGATTGATTGTGAAGCACGAAGGGAGAATTAAACAACGCATTTATTCCAATCCCACAATTAGCCTAGACCATTAGATTACAAGAGAAGGACCGTTGGAGGATTGGTCAATGATCAGATCAAGTCATGACCATTGGATATGCAAGAACCATATCAAGGGAAGGGATTGATTGTAGAGCGTGAAGGGAGAATTAAAATACAGATTATTTCCAATCCCACAATTAGTCTAGATCGTTAGATCTCACGGACTCAAAGATCGATGACTGTGGTTGATCCACCAATAATCGCAGAACTTCAAATTACAGAGCTTGGGTGAAGGACTAAACCACACGCAAGTTATGGTTCTGCAATCCACAACAACCATTGGATCAAGTTGAGTGGAAGGACAGAGTAAGTCATGAACCATAGATCATGGAAGTGACATACTCATGGTCAACCCGAATTTTACCACTTTGGGTAATCGACCGAAGGAAATATGCATGAGGGAATTTTAGCTAAAGCTGAAGTTCTGAAGTAAATGTGAGCCATCTGATCGTAGGAAAATTTTTGGGAAAAAGAAGAGTTGTTGGATTTAAACCAAGGCAAAGAAGCAGTGAAAACAGATCGAGCCGTGGATCTAAGATCACGATCAACGAACAACATTCATTTCAGGTTAAAATTTGTGAGGAGGTTACAGTTCGGGTAATCTCACTTTAGGTAAAACACGAAGTAAGAAAGGACGAAGTCTCGAAGTGGACATGATTCATCCATTCTGAGGAAAACTTCGGATAATATACCGACCATTGGATCGAGTAAATTGGAAGGACATTGTAAGCCACAAATGTTTCAAAGAGGACATGAGTCGTCTGATTTGAGAAATATTTCAGGGGTCATATTGACCATCTGATCTATATAAAGTGGAAGGATAGGATAAAAGATGAAGTCCAGAGCCCCAAATTATCGAAGTAAATGAGGACCATCGAATATGGAAAAGACATGATGGTCATTGGATCATAACAGTGGTCAACTTCGGTGTTGACCACTTCGAAGAAAAAGTACTCATAACATATGAGTTCACCCGAAGGTCGAAGTTCTGAAGTCACTCTCAGTCGTTGATATGAGATACATTTCGAGAGTTAGGACAACTATTAGATCCAGGAGAAGAACATGTGCCACATGAGGAGATCCACGTCAACAAGGACATGTGGCACAATCAAATGATGACAAGTGTCAAAGTACAGTTGGAATTTTAGGTATGTGCAAGTCAATAATCTAAGTGACATGTGGCAGCCACTTAGTCAGTGCCATGTCAGCAAGTGACATCAACAAGTTATTTCACTCTGGGAGTTTTTACTTCGGGAGTTTCACCACCAGCAAATGTCGGGAGTTTCAGTACTAAACAACATCTTCTTGATCTGTTGGATCACAACTGTGATTTTGAGAGTCTTACCAGAGAACAAGAAATCATGGAAGAATTGGTTCTGAAGTGTCTTCTAACATATTGTTTGTCTTCTTGTCTACTCATGCACATACTAGGATTTGAGATTTTTTATTAAAGAGTGGAAGAATCGATGTGTCCATAGATAGGAGGGAAGTTGTGCAGCTTTCCATACTTTTAGATAATGCGCAATGTGAGCAATTGGGTTATATTTCCCATCATATATCTCCAAGGATATCATATGAATCTTCTACTTTCAATCTTGTCCCAGTTGAGGTATGTGCCTTAGTGGAAGAAACTGATGTTGTATATCAATCTTGACTTTTTTCCAATAGGATAGAGTTTCTTTGTGAGTATCCCACCACCTAGCTAGAAAAGACTTCATGGATATGTAAAGTGCTTATATTTTGTGTTCTGTTGCAACCCTAACCTCCATGTCAATGAGAAATATTTTTAAATCTGAGGTGCCATCATATGTTGTACATTCCTTGATCTTCATTCCAATCCACCTTACTACTCGGATAGTTTCTCAATGCCCTCAAAATGTCTCATACATGCCTTGTTGCCAATTGTCAAAAGTTGCTTAAGAATCTTCATCTATTGACTGAGTTCTTGGCCAACTTACAGATCCATCTGCAATGGGATTAATGTATTCTACTTGTTTTACTGCAGTAAGAGTATACAAAAAATCAATGAAGTATGCCTACATGTTATCATCGGTCGGTTTAGTGTATCTTGGACCTTGATAGGGATCTAGTGGTTGAGTAACTTTTGTGTTGTCATATTTGAAGGTCATAGTTTCCTTCTTAAGATCGATGAAAACATATTTTTCATAGGACCAATCAATTCCTAATATATTTGGATAAGGATCCTTCTCCCCCATTATCTCAATCACCTTGAAATCAACTACCGTCTTTATGTTGACCAAGCATACTTCAACATTTTTCATCCTCCCCATAGGATAGATGCAATATTGATTTTCCATCTTCCACTAAATAGGGGAATATATGATCTTGGGCTTAGCCATTTCTTCCCAAGTATTCTTTGGAAATATGTTGACATCAAAGCCCAAATCTATCCTAACATCCATGATTCGATAGTCATCAATTCAAGCATTCATCCTGAACTCCTTTCCAAATATTCTTTTCCTTCTTTGGATTCTACCTGTACTCTTTTCTAGAAGAGTGGCAGAGATAAGATCCTCTGGCTTCTCTTTAGTGCCCAATGGAAACTTTATTGCATTTCTCAACTTTCAAGTGAGCTATGCATCATCTAATATATCATACAACATTTTTATCCATAGATCAACAACCTTTTGTTCTTTTCTTGAGTGATCCATCTAAATAGGTGACTCTCTGGTAGTCTTTGGTTGGTGGGGTTTTTAATGAAATATTAATTCCACAACTTCATGTGTTAAAGGATCTTGCATCTACTTAAACATATAAATTGCATTTTTAAAGAATTCCTTATTCTAGATAGGATCATACTTGGTAGTTTTTGGGATAGCCTTTTGTATTTTTACTTAATGTGGAATTTATGTGTCTTTGTCAGTTTTTGCACCTCCTCTAGTGACAATATTAATATTAGGACCCTCTCTGTCAGCTATAGCTCTACGTTCATAATTTACCATATTGGTACCTCTATGTCTAGCCCAATCCTACCATTTTGAAATAAGGTATGCACAATCTTCTGTAGCATGGGTAATATTTTGGCAATGTGCGCACCAAGGTCTTCTTGGAAGTGGATAATCTCTCTCCAAGTGTCCTTGTTTATCACAATTATAAAAATGAACTAGTCTTGTTCCTCCAGTTCATCCTCCCTGGTATCCCCCTCCACCTTTGTGACCTCTTACAGGTCCTTGAGGTCCTTCATTGACCCTAAATGTAGACCTATCTAATCTATCCACAAGAGCATCCAGAGCTATGCATTGATTAGTGTTATGTGAAGGTGAACCATAGAATTCACAATATATGGTATTCGAAGCATGGATGTACTTTTGTAAAAATGGAAAATGCCTTAGAGAATTCCCATGAATTCTGCAGATCTCGCAATACTCGATACTTTGACCTCCTTTATTATTTAGGAACGTGTGGTATTGAACTGGTCCATGAAATGATGTTGAAGAAACAACATGTGCAACTCCTCCCACTAGCCCCACTGGAGGAGGGACTATATTAGAAGGCCCTATACCCCTTAGTCTTAGACATTCATTAGCCACATGACCTTCCCTATTGTTGGGGCTCAGAAATGTCCTATTCTCATCCACCTTTCCCTTCATCATTCTCCACATTTCATCACCCCATTAACCTTTCATGATATCATTTACATAAATATACTTGGGTTTCACCTCATTGTTCTCCACTTTATTAATTTTGGTATTTAAAAGGAATTTGTGATTAAATGTTAGAAAATAAATATGTTTTCATATATATCTCAAATATGTGTGAGATTTGTAATGTGTAGGAATATGAGAAGGATTAATTCAAAGGACTTCTCAAATACTTCCTCCACCTTTTCAATATTTGAGGAGATAATTCAAGCCCATTCCAAGGAGAAGATCATGGAGATTTGGTTGGAATATCTTATCCAAGATATCTGAGAGATATGTGTGAGGATTTAAAGGGATTATATTTTGTAATAATGGGAAATAGGTTAAGAGAATAGTGGATCTGTAATAACGAGATGGTTATCTTATCTTCAAGGCTCTCATGTATAAAATAGAGTGATCTCTCTTCATGAAGATTGAATAATTAGATTATGCAAGTAGAATAGGAGCTATATTATGTTTTGGTTTTCGAAAGAGGAAAGGATTCTTAGCTTTGATTCATGGTTTTGGTTTTCATGCTTTCATTATTATGTTATGAAGATTGATTTGGTTATTTTAATATAAGATTGCTTCATTAGAGTGAGCTCACATATGTTGTTGTGTCATTTAATTGTTCACATGTTGTACTTGTTTTTCCTTCATGTAGTTCTCCATTTCTAGATTAATTTCCTTTACGCAATTTCCCATTCTTAGAGTAATTTCATTTACGCAACTATAGTAATGATTCAATTCCAGTCGCGTGTTAGATTAATGATTTTATTTCAATCGTGTGTTATATTAATGATTTGATTTCAGTCATAGCTTAAACATTAGATTAGATTAGTCTCACTTCAATCTTGCATATACTTTGTGTGTGCTTCGTCAGTTTACGACCCCCGGGTTGACAAATTAGATAAGTTGGGCAAATACTACAATGCAATTAATTCAACATTAGTTCGGCCCAATGTAACGATTATTGTTCCTTTTGCAAGTCGTGCTATTCCTTTGAATAGATCAACTGTCATTCCCTTTACGATTGTTGTTCCTTTACAGGTGTTGCATCTTTGGAGGCTGGGTATTGAAAACGAAAGGTAAGAACCTACGTAGGCGACAAGTAAAACGCTTGTGCCAGCGCCTACCTTTGGTTGATGCATAGAAGTTGTTTTTAGGACATCTTTAAAGCCCAACACTTGTAATAACCCATACATCAGACTTGTGGTGGACCTAATTTCGTAAGGGTCAACTCTTGGATTTTCTCAGTCAGCACAAAGATTTGGCCATGCAATTGAAAAATATTATCATCCTCTGGACGTCTCATTATTATTAAATTCCCTATATATCCTTCTGTATCCTAGATATTAATTGTCTACTCCATTGCCTCTCCCAACGTAGCTATCCTTTATTGATTTATAGGGATATCTGGCAAAGGTAAAAACCCATGAATAAACCATTCTCTCTAATGATCCTCATGGATAGAATTTGCCAATTTTCCTATCACATATTTAAACCTTTGGTTTTAATCTTGAGTAGACTCAACATCCCTCTTCTTTATCTCCCACAACATGAAGAGAGGTTTTTGTTCTGATTGAGGCAACCATAATTCTACTATAAATATCTGCTTCACTTAAGAGAGCATGCAGGCTTGCCCTTGAGCCCCTGTTTTGATTTCCTTCATGTACCATTTCAAGGCCCAATCTTAATGTACTAACTTATTCACATCCATAGTTATGTGATACCGCCATATGGCTTCAGATAGTGTTATAGCACAAAACACCACACTCATGCTTTTGTCCCATGGCCTAACCCTTTCCCAATGCTTGCTAGAATTTTCTCCAAATGTACCTCTCAAAATCATCTAAAAAAGATGATTTAAGATCATTTCCATGTGTTTCACTAGGGAAACCCATGGATATGCT